>SWBT01000444.1:0-251805 GCA_005298045.1 Pleurotus ostreatoroseus | reverse complement strand
AACCCTAACCCTAACCCTAACCCTAACCCTAACCCTAACCCTAACCCTAACCCTAACCCTAACCCTAACCCTAACCCTAACCCTAACCCTAACCCTAACCCTTAACCCTAACCCTTAACCCTAACCCTAACCCTAACCCTTAACCCTTAACCCTAACCCTAACCCAGTCACACGTGAGTTTTAGCATATATCCTTAATTTTCGAGTACTCAGTGGCAATTTTAGTCGTATTACCTCCCGTTCACCTGCTGCTGACGCATTCGAGCTCGCGGATGGTCTGGTGTGCTGCCATTGGATACTAAAGTAGCCTACTAGTAGTGTAGATAACATATCAGACCTATATATGAGTAGCTAACACCTCAATATACACACTGTTTGCTTACAGTGTACGGAAATATGCGCCTACAACGAGGGGGTCCGAAAAGCAGTAAAGCAGCACGCGAAAATCTGGTGAAATTCAGCTCGTAACCCGCTGAACGCGACCTGCCGAAACGTTTACTTTTTCGGTGTAATTTCGCCCTCTATCTTTCGCCCGTTTGTCAGGTGATTGACACCGATTTCCTGCGGAATTTACGCTTGTTTCCAGGATATTTTCGCCGGTTCTTACCCCGCGAATTTCGCCCGTTCCGGCGCCCATAGTGTTCATAAGTGTCGAATGCTGTGGGCTCTGCGGTCTTGTCTTCGAGGAGGCGCTTCACGTCATAAAACTTGACGGTAGGTATTGGGTGTGCTTGACGTCGTGTCTGAGGTGCAGACAATATGAGCATATGAGGTTGAATGTTTCAGCTGTTTACTTATCCACCGCTGGGCGCTTTGAATTTCTTACATATCTTACATGACGACCACGGTAAGTAATGTTATTAACCGGTTAATAACATGGTTAATAACAGCCGGTAAGTAACAGATGCATTTCTTCCCGAACACTAATGACAACCTGGTGGGACATTAACCTCAAGTAGCCACAGGCCGTCATACTTGGGGGTCACACTCGACTCCGCGGCTTTGATAGGGATCGGCACGGCATACGACGTCTCCCCCTCCGCATCGGCTGCATGCCGGATCCTCAAGACAACCATCCCCGCCCCGTAGAACGCGCGCGGGTCGCGCTGCGCGAGCTGCGCCTCGTATTCGGCCCGCGCGACAGCGTACGAGTGCGCGTCCGCGCTCTCGTAGCTCAGTGCCTGGACCCGCTGGATCTGCAGGCACGTCGGTGCGGAGTTGTGCGGCTTGTACAAGACGAATAGGCCGACGGCAAAGGCGTGGTTCGCTTTCCAGTTGTTGTGGAGGTCTAGGACGGCGAGGAATGCGTCCTTGAGGGTCTGAAAGTGGGTCCGTCGCCAGGCGTAGAGCCGGCGGTGGAGCCTTCGCCAGTTGTCGCCGTCCTCGGGGCCCTTGGCTTTGTGTGTGTGACACCAGACTTTGTGGCTCTGCCAGTCGTTTTTCTGGCAGTCCCGAGACTGTAGTTATGACGTGAGTAGCGGAACCGTGGAGATAGTAGATATGTAGTAGAGACGAACGCAGTATCTGGCCATGCTACAGCCTGCACATTTCTTCAGGTTCACATCTTCCGAAGCGTTTCCCGTCGACCGTAGGTTGCTGTCGCAGAGGATGTAATCACAGGGATCCCACGTCTCCGCAGTATGTTCGTCCGCAGAGCTCATCGTAGAGCAGAGTCGAAAGGTGAGAGAAAGAAGAGTGTACGAGACAGCGGCGCTCAAGCGACGGTGTTACGGCACTTCCCAAGCGATTGGGCGCGCAGTGAGGAGGGTCCTCTCTAAGAACTCTGGCAGAGGGTGGACATGCCATGCACCATTGTGTCATGATAAATAGCCAGTCGATACAATATTTAACCCGCACGAGAAGCCAACCATCCAATAGATGTGTACCTAAATGTCTCGCTCTCTTCCGTCGCTTGCAGGCCTTGTAGAAGCATAACATAGCCTCTCTTGTTTTTTGAGGTACAGAATTCATATTCGTACAGCCGGTCGGTCTGCAGGAAAACAGTAAGACGTCAGGCACACGACTCGGGCAGGACACGTACTCATTTCATGAAGTCGACGCGGATGAGAAACGACAGTGCTTCACGAGCTTGAGGTCCCCAGAGAGTAAGTCATCCTCAATGATAGCCTTCTGCGTGCTTTCAAGGACGCAGCTATCCCGACGCTTGCTGCAAATAATTGATAGATGGACATGGCGAGTGTAAAGAGATGGGAGGAGAGGTCGCGTCGCGTGCACGTCGCGTCAATTATGGGCGACAAGATAAGGGGTTGTCCGGCGGATAAGTACTAAGTGCTTATGCGCTGGATGGCGTGTCGGCTGCTCAGCGACTGCGCCGACAAACACTCTTCCACCGACGACCATGGAGCCTGTGCACCGGACGGCGGTGCTGCTCTGGTCAATTCTTCTTCTCCTCGTTGCTGTCGTTCATGCCCAGCACGACCCCGAGCACACGATCAGCTATTTCCGCAACCTCCCAGGGCGCCTCTTCTTCTTCGAGGACCAGTCGGTGCGTGTAATTCATCGCGGATTTCGGGCGTATCTAATGCACGCTCCAGGACGTGCTGTATCACGACAGCGTCGAAGGAAATGTGTATCTGTCTCAAAACGAGGGAAAGGCTTGGGCACGGGTGGAGGACATTCCGGAGGGAAAGGCGGCCGTGCTCATCGAGCATCCGTTCGACAACTCCTACGTGCGTCGCCCGCCCTCTGTCACCCGCCTGTTCTAACCGTACTCTAGGCCTATGTTTTGACCAAGGGCACGAAACACTACCTCACCAAGGACCGTGGCAAGTCGTGGCGGTCGTTCGAGATGCCCGTCCCGCCCGCCCTCGTCGGCCGACCGCTCTCGTTTCATTCTGACCCCGCAAAGTACGGATACGTTCTCTACCAGGGCACCCGCTGCGAGGCCAGTACACCTTGGTCGACTTATTGCATCGACGAGGTACGTGTTCTACCCCTGTGTTCCCACACCCAGCCTCATCTTTCCCGCAGACCTACTACACGAAAGACGCCTTCGCCTCCGGTGCCAAGCTCCTCCTTCTCGACACGTCCCGCTGCCAGTTCGCGCACAGCAGCAAAGACTTCAAGCACGACGCCCACGAAGACCTCGTCTACTGCGTCGCGTTCGACAGCGCCTCCTCTGATGGCATGCACGCGCTTTCGGCTTCGCGCTTGTTCTCCTCCACGGACTTCTTCCAGCAGGAGAAGCGCGTCGAGGATCTCGGGATCGGCAAGAATGCGCGCGGCGTCGTTGCGCTTGCGATCGTTAGCAAGTTTGCCGTCGTCGCCATCCGCGACCTCGCCCCCGGTAACAACGGCGAGATGCTGCTCTATGTCTCTGTGGACACCAAGACGTGGGCAAAGGCGCAGTTCCCGCATGCGTCCTCCGCCAAGCTGCGGGAGAACGCATACACAGTCGTCGAGTCGACCACACACTCCCTCGCCGTGGACGTCATGCTCCAGGATCAGTCGACCATTGGCACCCTCTTCGTGAGCAACTCCAACGGCACCTTCTTCGTCGAGAGCCTCAAGGATACAAACCGTAACGAGCTTGGGTACGTGGATTACGAGAACTTGTATGGTATCGAAGGTGTCGGACTCGCAAACGTGGTATCGAACGCGAAGGAAGTGGAGACCAGGCGGGAGCAGAAGAAGCTGCAGACGCGCATTACATTCGACGATGGTAAGCATCAGCCGTCTGGCACCGAGCATTTCTGACGCGTCTTAGGTCGTACATGGTTCCGCTTGGCTCCCCCGACTACAGACAGCGATGGCCGCCGCATCTCATGCAACCCTTCAGACACTGACTGCTCGCTTCATTTACACTCGGTTACTCTACCGCACAACTACGGTCGCGTGTTCTCTTCCCCCGCTCCCGGCTTCGTCATGGGCGTAGGCTCTATCGGCGATTATCTCCTCCCGTACGAGGAGTGCGACACGTTTTTGAGCACCGACGCCGGCGTCACCTGGCGCATGATCCGCCACGACGCCCACAAGTACGAGTTTGGCGACTCCGGAAGCATCATGGTCGTCATAAACGACGAAGAGGCGACCGACGAAGTGCGCTACTCGACCGATTTGGGCCAGACATGGTGCGCGCACCCTACTACGCTCTCATTCTGTCACGCTGACGATGTGTGTTCGACAGGCAGAAGTACCAGCTCGGCGTCAAGGTCAAAGCAAAGGTGCTGACCACCGTGCCGGACTCGACCTCACAGAAATTCATGATCATCGGCCAAATCGGCCGCAACGATGAGCAGAATGGGCAGGGGCGCGTAGCTGTCGTATTCCTTGACTTCGCAAAAACGCGTCCGCGCCAATGTGAAGACAGCGATTTCGAATCTTGGTACGCTCAATCCCGAGGCCACGAATGTATCATGGGTCACAAGGTACGTCCTGTCATCAGTAGACCAAACGCTATATGAAGTCTTTCTCTCTGTAGCAATGGTACAAGCGTCGTAAAGTAAACGTCAATTGCTACGTCGGTAACAAGTTCCTTGACCCCGTCGAACATCAAGACGACTGTCCTTGCACCGACGAGGACTACGAATGGTGCGTACGCGCTCGTATCGTCGCCGCATATGGACTGACGCCTTCGTAGTGACTACAACTTCATTCGCCAGGATGTCCAGTGCGTGCCCGCAGGTCCGGAGCCGATTCCAGCTGGCGTCTGCTCGACGGGGGATCCTCACGAGAAGTTCTTGGGTTCTTCCGGGTTCCGTCGCATCCCAGGAAACACTTGCATCGCGTCCGGCAGTTCGCAGAAGGACAAGCCAGTTGAGAAGGAATGTTCGCAAGGTATGTACGCTCTTTGGCGGATTTATCGCTTGTCTCAATGTTGTGGACAGCTGAACCGCCCAAGGGCGCGGTGATACATCAGACTGTGAGTAGTACAGATCAGTCCTTTCACTTGGCTCAAGGGTACTGACCATCATGTAGTTCCAATTCCCTGCGGAGATAGCACAGTTTGCTTACTTCAGAAATTCACGAGTGAGTTGCTCTCGAAACGGACCTTGTGTTGTAATCTGACGTGCGTGTTAGACGATCCTTGTTCGTCTTGCCGACTACACGATGTGGCAGTCCAGCAATGAAGGTTATACGTGGACCCAGCTTCTGGCGGACACTCACGCACGCTTTGTCGCCTTTTACCACCACAGCTATAGCCACGATCGCGCATATCTCATCACCGACTCCAAGCGCTACTACTATACGACCGACACAGGCAAATCATGGAACCACTTGGACGCACCGCTCCCTCCCAACCAGCTGGGGCTCGTCATTCTCCACTTCCACCCCGGCTACTCGGACTGGTTGATCTGGACCGGCAGCATCGGGTGCGAGATGCCGTTCAGCGGCAACTGCCGCTCCGAGGCCCATGTTACGCGCGACAATGGACGCGAGTGGGACCTTATTGACACCTATGTGCGCAACTGCGCCTGGGCGCGCGACGCGGAGCTCCTTATCGACCCGAACCAGATCTTGTGCGAGTCGTACGAGGTCAAACAGGGCGACCAGAGGTCGTTCGGGATGAGCAACCCGCTGCATCTCGTCAGCGGTACGGACTTCTACTCGCGGAAGACGCAGTTATTCGACCACATCGTCGGATTTGCCAAGTTCTCCGAGTATTTGATTGTCGCGGAGGTAAGCTACGTGCCCTGCTTATCCGCTCATACGCCGAGCTAATATGCGTTGTTACAGTACCAATCGCAGAGGCAATCTCTCGATCTGCAAGTGTCCCTGGATGGCAGGAAATTTGCACAAGGACTCTTCCCTCCCGCCGTACGGCTTGACCAACACGTAAGTACACTGGACGACTAGTCGTAACGCAACAGCTCATCCGCTTGTAGGCGTATACCATTCTCGAATCGAGCACGAAATCCGTGTTCATGCACGTCACGATTCAGGAACCTCCTGGTCCCGCATGGGGCGACATCTTGAAGTCTAACTCTAACGGAACCTATTTCGGAGTCTCGATCGAGAACGTGCGCCGTAACGGCCAAGGATACATCGATTTTGAGAAAATGATTGGTATCGACGGCATCGCCTTGGTCAATGTCGTGTCAAATCCCCAGGAAGCCAGCATCAACGGTAGGGAGGAGATCCAGTCGAGGATTACTCATAACGACGGTAAGTTACGTCTATTCGTATGTCCTCCTTGTTGACATATGGTCGGCAGGTGGGACATGGAAGCCTCTCAATCCGCCTCGGCGTGACTCGCAGGGCAATCAATATGAGTGTGACCACGCGGTACGTTTTCTCCGTCATTTACGCGGATTACGCTCGCTGACCCGGACACGCAGGGTTGTGCGTTGCACATTCACGGCTACACCGAGCGCTATGATGCTCGCGCCACGTACAGCACGCCGTCCGTTCCTGGACTTCTGATGGCAGTGGGCAACGTCGGCGAGAAGCTCATTGGGTACACCGACAGCGATACGTTCCTCAGCCGCGATGCTGGATTCACCTGGGAAGAAGTTCATAAGGACGCTCATTTGTGGGAGTTTGGCGACTCGGGCTCCATCCTTGTGATGGTGAACGACGAAGAGCCGACAGATCATGCGATGTATAGTCTGGATGAGGGCCTAAGCTGGAGCACTTACCGGTTCAGTGACGATAAGGTTCGCGTCAAGGAGATTATGACAGTCCCAGAAGACACGAGTCGCCGCTTTATCCTCATTGGCTATCAGGCCCGCGACACCAAGGGCGCAGTTGCAATCCACCTTGATTTCTCGGCTCTCACAAACAGACAATGTAAGTTACTACGCTTATGATAGACGCATGACTAATTCTTCCTAGGTGTTCTTGACACTGAGGACCCGCAACACGATGACTTCGAGTTGTGGAGTCCTAGTGAGGAGCGTGTCGAGCAGTGTCTCTTTGGCCGTCAGGTATGGGCACCCTTATCTTGACCATTCCATGTTCTCACTATCAGCAGACATTGTATCATCGAAGGACAAGAGAGGCAAAATGCGTAGTGGGCGATCAGAAGAAGCAAGAGACCAAGATTGTTCGAAATTGTGTTTGTACGCCGGCCGATTTCGAATGGTCAGTAGAAGTCATCGCTTTTCGCTTCTTCGCTAATTTGGCTGTATAGTGAATTCAACTACCGACGTGACGGAGATGGCAACTGTGTGCTCGTGAACGGCACGCAACCCTTGCCCCCTGATGATTCATGTCGCGGAGATGACGATTTCTGGTATGATCGTACGCCATACCGGCGTATACCGTACTCGACTTGTGAAGGCGGCGATGAGCTCGATCGCGGATCCCGTCACCAGTGCCCTGGTCTCAAAGGTCACGGCTTCTTCTTCTGGTTCTTTGTGCTCGTTGTTCCGTGCACTCTTGCCTCGCTCGTTGGCTATTGGATCTATCGTAGGAGCGGGATGGCTCAAGGGTCCGTCACACTCCACTCTGTCTCCTTTTCACCAGATACTAATTTCTCTGCAGGACCATACGTTTGCCCGGCGGCGATGGCCCTCTGTATCGCGGTAGCTCTGACTCGAGTGTCCTGGGGACATTGGCGTCGGTTCCTTGGTTCCTCATTGGATTGGGCGGTATCGCATACGAGTGGGTCGCCTCACGCTTCGATACCTTCCGCGTGCGATACCGCGCCCGAAGAGGGTATCGGCATATCCCTGTCGACGAAGACGCCCAGATTCTTCGATTTGAGGACGAGGAATAGAACGCTGAACCGATGCGTTCACGGGGACTCGTCCAAATTTGCTATGTATTCTATGATCTCCCCTTGCTGTGTCGCTGTTTTCGTGATACCTATGCATTATTCGGACTACTTATTCACGCCTGTATCTACTGTCGAAGTGGAATTCCGGAGATAGCTTTATATATATCATGCTTCCTTGGGTCACTAATGCAGCTCGAGAGTTTGTACACGGACAGAGAGCATCATGTGAGGCGGCTCGAGTCGTATGTGCGTGCGAGGATTGTGAAATAATGTTCTAAGTCGGCTGTCACTTGTCAGACATCGCAGATGGTTTTATCGGCACTCAAAGAATTTGCTTTCACGTTTACCTTTCCCATTCATTTGGAGCACGACACAGATCTGTTTCGCTTTATCCTACCTGCGACTAACAAATACCGGAGAAAGAAGCGTTGTGGCGTGGGAATGTGCTTAGCAGCCACGCTTCGTGCGCTTTTACCGACGTATTCCTCTTCGCTATCACACTGACTCACTCCCACATATATACTGGACAACTTTCCCGCCCTGCCATTCTTTCGGTTCTAGTATAGGATGTGGCAGCGTTCCTAGAGCAGTACGATACTCCCATAAGCTGCGGAACTCTACTCCGCCGGTCTTCCATGCATGTCTACAAGTCACTGCGGTTCGTTCCGAACGCTGGTTAGGGCACCCGTTCTAGTCAGTGCTCTTGCGAAGCATGGGTGTCTTTAGCACGTGTCAACCATCTCTTACCGAAAGCCACTTGACATCCGGACGCGACCTATCTTAGATGTCTCTCTCCATTCACGAACATATACTTCCCCGGAAGCTAAAGGCCGGAGTCTTATACTTGAAGCAGTGGATCTCGGCTCGGGTGCAGTTCCCGTTTGCAACGACGCACGACAATGGCTGCAGATATCGGGACAACACCGATGGTGCCTTACAGGGAGCTGTGTGGTTCAAGATCGAGGGACAGTGGCGCATGGTCCCTAATGAGCTTTGGGCATGGAAACCGACGAGGAAAACGTATAGGCGATGCAAGAAGTGCGGTTTTCAAGACGCATGCAAACACAAAGCCTATACGCCAGTGTCAACGGTATGGCTCCTACTATAATGTACAATGACCATCGCTCATGATCAAGATGCACAGATTACAGCGTGGAGGGCCTCCGACCTCCTCAAGGAGTTCGATTATACCTCGTGGAACATCGAGGTATGACTTATGGCTCTGATCAACTGTTCCTTTCGTTGACGCCCCCGCTTCAGCTTCTAGATGAACCGTTCTCTCTCCGTCCTGCTTTATCCAAGCCATCGGCACCACGACCCTCGCCATCGCCGAATCGCATGTCTGCGCGACGCGGCGTGAAAAGATTGGCAAGACAATTTCCGCCCGAGCTATTCGAGCTGATTTGTCTGTCCGCGAGTGAAGGACAGCTAGCGAGAGCATGCCGTGCTGTGTGCCGGTACTGGGAGGTGCACTGCAGGGAATATGCATTCAAGGACATCGACCTTCGCGCCTCGGAGGAAAGAGTCCTCGACTTGGGACGCAGGTTCAAGTATGACCCATCCTGGCAGCATATCCCGCAGCTCGTTCAGAAGATCAGCTATCTACCAGAGTACAATCGTCGATCGAAAGCGCCGTGGATACATCTCCTGGATCCACGTTGGGGCTCACAAGAGCTGAAAATCGGCGGGCCATTCCCTGGACGACCGACGATCCGTTCGATTCACTTCGTGCTCCCACGCTCTCTTCCCACGTCGTTCTCCAAAAGCGTCACCCGCCTTCAACTATACAATATGCACTTCCGTCGGTTTGAGGACACAGTTTGTCTCGCATTGGAGCTCCCCAACCTAGCCTTGTTGACCCTGGAGTGGACGAGCTGGGAAGCGCTGCCCGCAGAGCTTCCGCGTCGACAACCCCGAGCCAACCGCAATAAACTTGTCCAGGTCAAGTTCAGGGGATGCAAGGTATCCGGCGCCGAACCGGCATCGTTCGCTTTCCCCTGTTTCGTACTCTTCCATAGCTCCTACAGCCTCTCGTCCTTTTTCCCTTTGGATATCATGGACGCTGTCGAGGCTATGATACAGACCGTCCCGACCACCGATGACACCCTTGTGATACGACTGGAACAAGATGCGGAGGGGCGCGCAGACGGCTTTGGTGAGTTCCCTCACGTAAATTACTTCGTATGTGTCTTCGACATGCTGACTTTCCGTGCCAGTGTGCACGTGTCATCCATTCCCCATGGTCGAAAGCGTGCTCTTTTCCTTGAAGGTTCAGTCTAGATCCTCAATCGGCAGAGATTACGACGCACTCACCGCCATCGTGCGTCTGGACATCCGCGGCACGAAGGCCGTCAGCAAGGACTCGGACAGCTGGGAGCAGCTCAACACCATCATCGGACTCCTACCGCAGTCACAGCGGACCCGGTTTCTGTTCACCTTTCGCGACCGGCACGGCATGCTTGACTTTGCAACCAACGTCGTGCGCAAAAGACTCTCGGCCTTGTCGAGTCGTGGGGAGGTGCGATATGCAATATGGCGCCGTACGGAGATGCGAAAGGGCAAGGCACGGAAGGGCGCACAGGTGGCTCATGATTTGTACGAAGCGTCCCCGAATTCTGCGGAGCTCAAGGGTGCGTCTGTCGTTTTGTCCCGCACATTACTTCGTGTTAATGAGCTGAGCCAGGCCACGGGGTAAAGTCTCCTCATCAGCTACGCATAGAGTGGCAGTAGAAGTTCCCTTGGGAAGAGTGGTGAACGCCGGCATGCATGCGTGCGAGCGTATGATCTTCAGGTACTCGAGGATTCTGTCTTCGGCTGCAAATGCGTTAAACTGTGTACGGTTACATGAAGCACGAACGTATCTTCTCGCCCTTTGAGCACGGGAACTTCAGCGTCAGACGTCTTGGGCTCTGCGGACATGTTCGCGTATGATAGTGGTGGTCGAGCAAGAAGACGAGAGCGCAGGCAGCCGAGGCTAACCCGAGTAGACTGAACCATAGGTAATAGTTATAAGATCTGGACGTCCGATGGCCTTCGACTCCTGTGTGTCTTACCCTCCAACCACCTCTTGCATATAAATCGTACTGCGTGTTGCTCGCCTGAATACTGCTCAACTCAAGTATACTCTCATGAACATTTCGCGGTATGTCTGTTTCATCGTTCGCCTAGGTCTCGCGGCCAAATCTCGCGTCGCACAGCGTGCACTTCAGTATCCGCGACATCACTTTCGCTGACCGACCCACATAGACGAAGATTGTCGTTGCGCTTCTATACAGGATCAAAAATTTCTGTTAGACCTCCCATACTTACTTATTACAACGAATATACAGGTATTTTCTCGTGCGGATATGGTGCGTACGCTGCTCTGCATCTGTCCACCCCCAAAACTAGGCCTCTTCTTGGCCTCTTCTACGTCTTCGGAGTCTCGTATTTGATAACCTAAGTCCAGGGCAGAAACGGAATCAAACGAAGGGAGCAGCTATCCAGTACCAGTGGCACATAATTGCTGAGAATGTTTGGCGACGGACGATGTAGCAGAGAGAGAGCGAGAGGGCGCCAGCGCTGTAAACGTCGGACGAGAGCTTTGTGGCGTGAGAACGCCACGTGGAGTCCTGCTTCGAAGCGCTTTGACGACCTCGCGTTTTCTCTTCGTTCCTCGTCTTGTCATTCTGTCCGTCCTTGGAGTTTTGCAGTGCTGCGTCGCACATTAAACCGCTATACCACTCTGCTCTCGCAAGAATAGTCTCTTTTTCTGATTGTCTCGCCGATATCTACAAGCTCTAGTCCGCCGCAATGCTGCAGGCACATTGTCGTGTCCAAGATGTCAACGGAGAGCGAGAAGCCTTGAGGATCTCGATGACAGTGAGGCTCATATTCTTCCATTTTCTGCTCTCGATGAACACATTGCAGAAGCCGTGATTAATCCTGGCAATCTCGTGAACCCCACAACACTTAGGCGTTGGGTCTATCCGCATGAAGATGCCTTCATACTGTGACGTATAGCCATAACCTCTTATCTCGGGCACAATATAACGAACACCGCATCCTAATTCGTTCTAGGGGAAGTCGTGGATCCTTTCGTGCGCTGACTGTTTCTATGGCAGTGTATTCAAACCACCGCGGTGCATCTCCTCGTATCCCCGGCACAATAGAAGAGATACAGGTGTGTGCATCGTCAGAAGACACACCGTCGACGATTAATGAAGGTGAGCAGCACGTAAACCCTGGATGACCATGATCTGACCATCCGATTCCGTTGAACCGACTGGCTGTGTTTCTATATTTTACGGACCCCATCCCGATCATTCATCTCTCTCCGTGGTCCCAGCTCGTTTTACATGACCCATGGACCGTCAATCTTTCAAGGACATACCAGGTGGTATGCCCGACGATGGACCGTGCCGCACGTTCTAAGAGAGCCACGGTAGTTCTATCTCGAGATGCGGCATGAAATCTAGCCCTAGATCCGGCTCATAGGCAGAGCGAATACATTCGGCATCTCCACTCCCCGACGCTTACCTCGCCGACCATAGTCCTCGTGCAATTTCCTCGGTCCATCAACTCCCTTAACATGGAAACGTCTTACGCACAGCCCAGCCGCATACCAGGTCCTTGCCCGAGAACGGAAGGCACTCGCGAATCTGACGTCGGCTGAAGCACGTCCCGGAGACGGTTCCCCAGTTCCCAGGGCCGCTCATAAGCCTCCATGCTGAAATACCTTTCGGCAAGCACCCTCGTCTGCGAATTTGAACCTCGAACCGCTTCTCAGCAGAGCCTCGCGTCCTTCTGCACCCCCTAACGCACTACTCCTGCCATCCGTGACAGGACGTATATAACCTCTGTCGTCCTCGTATTCCGTATACGTCTTGGCGGCTGTGAAGGTCCCTTGACTGGGACCCTTGACTCAGGGCTGCGCGAGCCGTGTGGACCAGATCCTGTCTTCTGCGCTTTTAGTGCAAGGCGCACGGACTGAGAACCCAAATACGACGGCGGCCCATACACAGAACAATCAGAACGATGACAGCCTGTGAGTGCGCTGCGGAATTCGATGTCTACACATGTCATCTCCAGCTGATGCACTGCTTTCTGTATACTCGGAACTCTCATACACAGCTCCTTTCCGTCGCCTGCCGTGCAAGGTGACCCCGACCTGCACCATCTTGTTGTGCCTTGGAACCTATATCAATGTCCAAGGCATTGCGAACTTCGAAGTCCCACTGCTTTGCGCTACCAGGCGTGCTGCTGCGCCGGAATTCGAGCTGCATGAAGCCGCCCTACAACCCCCAGTCAGGACGATCAGTCCAGATCAGCCCACATCGAATGCACCGGACAGTACACGGCCTTCGATATGGATGCAGCGCTATTTCTTACACAGATTTATCAGCTCCGATGGTGGGCCGATTGATGTTGAGGCTGTGTAAACCCTAACCACAGACCGAAAGTTGGGGCCCTGAGGTTACAGGTACGGCATTCCCTTAGCTGTCTCTCCTATGTTAACATCAGACTCTTACAGCGGATTCCATTCCAGCGTCTTGAACCAGCATCCTACACGGCCTTAATAGAGTCGCACCGCCATGTGTGCGTTCGCGGACGGTACAAGCTGACGAGGACTTGGGTGCGCACTGCAGCCTTCTAGATAAACACCCCTGGATCCGCACTCTTGCGTGTATACACGAATGCACGATATACAGTCTTTTAACGCACGACATTCAAGTATTACCCCTCGGACACCGCAAGCGATGCGACCTATCGATACTTTACCAAAGCTTGCTCAGGCGCCCTCATGCTCACCGGCCGGCGGTTCTTCGTGACCACAGCACTCACAGGTTCTGTTCTATAACTCCTCTACGAGCCCTAGATGACTACCTGACCTCCGAAAACCTATGCGGTACGTGTTGCGCCGTATCTTGATCGTACCTCTCGAAATCTGATCAAACCTCGTATCCGTAACAGAGCTATCCGACTGGCACAAGTGAATGTGGCGCTCAAACCTGCGGCCCCGAAACGCTCGGCTGGAATCTCTGACTGACAGGCAGAATACAGTGCGTGATCTGTAACCCGTGCATCCATCTGCAAGGCGGTCAATAAAGCATTCGGATCCCAATCTAGAAGCATCCGTGCCCTGCGCGGACGGCCTCAATGTAGAATGAAGCGCAAACAACATGTGTTTGTGCGCTCCATTTCCACGCACGCCTGGGCATATATAACACGGCGCACAACTGGGATTTGTACACGTTTGCGCTCTTCGCTAATCTAGCACCTGCGTTCTAGTACACCAATGTTCGGTCGCCCCTTCTTTCACCCCCCAGTGCCCCCATCCTACTACCGCGCGGTTCTTTCGACACCGACAGCAGCCTCCGACCCCGAAGAACCCAACGATGCTCGAACCCGGAAGAGAATGCAACGCTGGAAGTCATGCAAACAGTCCAGAAAGTTGATAGAAGAACACAGGCTGTGGGGGAACGAACACAGAAGCGTAGACGGGAACTCGGTTGGAGTGAAGAAAGTGGTGAAAAGAGACGGCACGGTGAAGCAAAGGGTATCGAAGGTGCTGATTGAGGGACTGTGGCATCACGTACCGAACAGGTTCTGGGCGTGGAGAGCTCACGCTACAACTCATAGACGCTGTAGAACATGCAGCCTTGACGACGAATGTGTGCACATGTTCGATCATAAGGTGCGGACTTTCAAGATAAGTGGCCATCGATCTCACAATAACACCAAGGACAAACTTGCGCCTTTCAGGAGCACGACTACACGTTATGGATTCCCGAGGTATCGTCGATATCGCTACAGTACGTCTCGCTGATAATGACACGCTATGAAGCTTCTCCCCGCACACCAGGTTAAACACATTCCACCAGGGCCACTGGCCATATCGTCTCAGTCGACTGAGCAGCGGGATGCAGCGACGCTAGCAGCACAGCTTCCCGAAGAGCTCTTTGCGCACATATATGTGTGGGATGACGCTCAATTGGCGAGGACGTGCCGACTCGTATGTCGATACTGGGATAAACAATGGCGAAGCGCTGCATTTAGGAAGATCTCTCTAGGAGGGCACAAACCAGAGCGGAGGCTAGTCGATTTGGTGCGCCGGTTCAAAGATGATCCCGCCTGGCAGCACATCCCGCCATTGGTGGAGCACATCGGTATCCTCCCAGCATACACTTGGGAGTCGGAGGTGCCATGGACACACCTCCTCGACCCGCGTTGGAACGGATTCCGCGTGTCGTTGTCTATCCGAGGGCCATTCCCTGGTCATCGGACGATCCGATCAATCCACTTTGCGCTCCCTCGATCTCCTCCGCCATCGTTCTCCCAAGATTTCACGCACATCGAGTTAAGCAACGTCTATTTCCATCGCTTTGAAGACACGATTTCTTTGGCATCCGGTCTGCCAGATTTAGAAGCCTTGACACTTCGAAACGTGACGTGGGGGGCGCTCCCGACAGAGCTCCCACGCCGGCGACCCCGAGCCAATCGCAATCCCCTCGCCTGGGTCTATTTTGCAGGCCAGTGCAAAATCACGGGAGTCACGTCGCCGCCGCTTGGCTTTGTTGGTCTCGTACTCTTCCTCGGTGTCTACCCCCAATCATACTTCCCTACAGCTATCCTTCCCTCTACTCAAGCTATAGCGCAGATTGACTGTCGTCTGTCTGAATTGACTTCCGTGGGCGCCCCGTCGGAATCGGATGGACACATGAACTACTTTCGTGAGTTGCTCATCCTCATACTTCATACCAATGGCACCCTCAAGGGACTGATACACCATAGTCGTGCACCAGAGAACAGCTGGCCAGGACACAACTTTATCCGTCAAAATAAAGTCAGTCGAAGATTTCAACACTGGAAACACATTCTTCATCTTCATCGAGGTTCCTTGCATCAAAGCCAAAATAAATTGCTGGGCTTGTTTAAATTCTGCTATCGCGAATTTGCCTCAGTTGTGGCGTCCTCGCATCCTATTCGGTTTCGAAGACCGAAATGATATGCTCGCTTTCGCAGCAGACGTAAGTGCGCAGCTCACCCCACTGGTAAACTCTGAAGAAGTGCGATACGCCATCTGGAGATATGATAAGAACCGGAGAATTCGTTGGTATCAGGCAACGTTGGAGTCGGAAGAGCTACGTGGTGCGTCCGCACCCTCTCCTCATTTACTATTCGTGCTGATATGTGTCTCTAGGCATAGGAGTCGACGACCTTCTTGATGTATACCCGGACTGGGAAGCCCTCCTGTACCCAACTCACGGGCCGAACACGACGCAGACCAACGCACCTTGAACTGCGTGCACTCGCCGCGACTCTTCTCTCAGCGCCGCCGTTCTTCGTCTCTTCGAAGAATCTGGTGCTTTGTCCCGTCCTCGCTTGGTTATCTCCATCAACAGTGAGCGTGTTTCGTGAATCATGCTGTCATGAATTCCTTGTTCGCCCGTGTCCACGCGCCTCACCTTCCTATGCACATATATTTTCCGACTTTTCCGAGCTTATCATGCCGTTGTACTATTTTCTCTCTACCGATCCTGACGCCGATCGTCTGACGGTGTAAGGTCGTACTACTTATTGCTCGTTACGAATATGCACTACATGTATTGTGCGGTCGTCAGTTTATTATCAACGTCCTTCTACACCACAGTTCAGTAGCACGCTGCCGACGTCGCGGCTCGCTCTCCTGCAGAGCTCTGAGCTGGGCATTCGCGCTTGTCCAGAGCAGCCTTAGATCTGCTTTCTAAAATCCAACCTTCTGGCCCGAACTGTGCTTGTCCTAGATCTGTACGCGCAGAGGAGATGAGCCAACGCGCCGCGTGAACGGGGAAACAGTGCAGTGAGGGAGCCGGCGTTCGCAGGATGTGCCTGCATACAGAAAGGCCGATTGCTGCTGTTGAGTCGGGAACATGCAAGAGACCTGAGGTGGCACAATTTGCGGCGGATGATAGCGGTGGGCTATTAGAACTCAGTATCAATCGTAGTCGCGAGGTAGAACAGTGATATACGCACGATCGAACAGCACGGCGCCCAAGAGGTTACTCGCTACCACGAGTTCAAGAGGTACATGTTGCGATGGAAGACGGTCTGCTTTCTCATAGATTTTCTAGTTTACAAGAGCTGTAAGCATTTGGGCATCTGTACAACGACCTCGGTCGTTCATGAGGGAGTGTACGGCTAAACGTCCATAGCGACGTATGCAAGGTGGGAGCTGATCGAGAAAGATGGGCGGGGGAAAATCAAGAATAGGTGGGTAGAATATCTGTAGAATCGACGCACGTCACGCCAGCGATGGACCGGCCCGCTACGGTCGACTTGAGGGCGTGTACCGATGGCTTCCCGTCGAACGGTGGCAAGCGCAGGTTATCCGCTGTTGGTCGATGCTCTAGTCATACAGTTTACCACGCTGTATGTACGGCCGTCCTCAATTCGTGGAAGGATCGCCGCGGTTACGACAGGCGGTCGACGACGGCATTCTCGTACCAAGCGGTAGTATCCTGCGGCCCGACGATGTTCTGGGACATGATGCTACATGAAAGAGCGAAGGTTAGGTCTTGTCCGCGTTCCAATCGAGTACGTTCGGTGAATCAGGTCATGATGCGATGACGCAGTCTTCGTGAGCGACGATCGAAAACGATAGGAACGGCACCAGGCGGCGGCGATCCATTCGTCCCAAGTTATCCAAGCGCAATGAATATCTGTCGATTGCAATCGTAAACATAAGCTGGACTCACAAAATGTTAACGTGCATTTCCTCAAAGCACAGATTCGACTACCAGGTCCTGCGCAATACTGTTTCGAGTCCCGATTGTCTTGTGTCAAGTCAGCCGTGTCTTGACGTCTGCACATCCTGTGCTGATTGACGAAGCTGAGCATAATGCACCGCAAAAAAGACCATATAGCTGGTTTGTTCTTCAGATGACGTGGGAGTGCGAGATCCGATGACGCGAGGAGAGACTGTATGGTTGGGTGTGATGCATAGAGGTTTCAGCGGGCGGTGTGAGACACAGTATGAGCACATTGTGAGCTTTTTAAAACATATATGCGAGCTGGATATGTGGCGTACCTTGGCATCGTGCTCTTCGCTCTGTCCAGACCGCCCTGCTCTCCCGGCTCCGAGCCAACTCCGAGGTGTCCGCTCTCAGGCCCCAAGCAACGTCTACATCGCCAAGAGGCCGAAGATTCGCCATCCCAAACAGACAGCGTCGGAATGGAACTTCAAGGCGAGTTCGTGGTGCATGTGAAACGCAGGACGTCCGACGGTGGATGGGGGAGCTAAGAAAGCGGCGCAGCGACGGCGCTGAAGCGTGAAGCGGGCTCGAGGCGAGCTTTGTGGCGTGGGAGTGCCACGTGGGTTCGCGCGTCCAGGCGCTTTGACGACCTCGCGTTTTGTCTCGCAGTCTTCCATCTCGCCGTCTTGTCCGCTCCTTGGATCCATGCCAACCTGCGTTGCAGTCGGGTCTAATGCAAGCTATCTTCTTCTGCTTGTGACACTCCAGACTTTGCACCTCTTGATGGACTCACGCCAAAACATATGTCTCAACATTCCAAGTCCTCTTTCTCAGCGAACTTAAGACGTACCGAACAGCGAAAATCAGTGTTGCGTGCAGGACTGGAGCAGAAACATGAATGAGCCTGGTACAGCGGATAGGTGTCTGGCACTGCCTCGGGCCCATGGTGCGTATAGCAGCTCGTCAGTGTCTCACCTTGATTACTGACATGTTGTGAACGCTTCTCAATGTCATCCAACCGCATTTGTGGCCCTCTCGATACGCCTTTATTTCTACTATATATAACATTGCAATCGTTGGCCCAATAGCTGGGCGTGCCTCGCCTCGCCCACTCTCAACCATCCTTCGGCTTATCCTACAGAGACCGACCTGAGGCTACGCCATGCCGTAGTATTGCCCCCTATTCTCTCTGTGCTTCTAGACAACGTCAACCAGCGGATACATGCAGAAATCTTCCCCTGCCAACATAAGCAAGCGAGCTCCGTGTCTCCCACCTCAGGCACGACGGAATCAGAGCATGCGTCAGTGTGGCTCTACCGTCTACGACGCTCTTTTTTCCCTTTTCTTCCCCTATTGTGGGGGTGAGCATCTGCATTTTATTTGCAGGTTAATTCAATGCTAATCATTGCGCTTATCGACCCAGTGGTCGCGGATCATTCCCCATGGACGACATCCTGACACCGTACCCTAACCTATCCCTATAGCCTCGCTTACGCTTAGGATCGCCCAATCAGCCGCTTCGTAAACTGGACCGCTGGTTGCTCAAAGCCTAGAAGACTCCGTATCCCCCATGTACAGTGCGACGAGGATGTCCCAGGATGGGACGCGTCGCACCCCCTATGAGGACCTGTTATGCGAAGACAAAGCACGGGAAAATGCCCAAAAGTCAGGCTCGTTGTGCGCAGCGTACGTTCAGACAACGCACGATGTACTAGGCGTCTGCTACTGCTCATTGCTTGACAAACGGCCACCTGCCGCTACATCAAAAACCTTGATCTCGGACGTCTGCAAATGGTATCGCTAGGCTGGGTGTATATGCCTATCGCCTGTTCGAAGATACTACCCTTCCCAATCTTCACATCAACTTAGCTCAACTGCTCTTCTCGTATGGACATCAAGACGCACAGCCCTCCCATGTTCCTGTTCGAGGAACGAAGATATGTCTATGATCTATTCCTCACTCACGGCAGGCAGCTTCCTGATGTGCGGGGACAGCCGTATCTCTGAGCATGTTCCCATGCGGCAGTGTCGCTCAACAAACAGGACCCGTGATGCTGAGGGTCTCTCAAGCGACATGCTGCTTCCTTCATTTCCTCACAAACACTCGCATCCGAAGCTGAAGCCCTTCTTCAGCGAAGGATTGCGCTCTCTTGCGTCCTTGACAAGCTGCATCCCCGCTCCAGTCACTTTAAGCCCTGCCGGCCTCACCACTCATGTTCGTACCAGCAAGAGTAGAGAGCCTCACGCTAGGACATTCGGCGAGCAGCCTGTGCCGACTGTGCGACCCAGACCGCGCATCTTCGACGAAGATGCATGCGAATATCCAGAATAGGATTAGCTCATCAGCCACCGAGATGCAGTATATGCAAGTCCTGCTATCCCAGCTATCTGCGATGCCGAATATCTCACGCCAGCACCCCGCGGAGCACTTAGGACTGTTTCGTACCGGTCGTCTCATGCGTTTATTCGGAGCGTGACATTCGTCGTATTTGCACCCCTCTTCTCGGATCTCTGCGTCCGCTGGGCTCACCGTTCTCCCTGTGCGACAACTTTCGCAGCACACACTGTACTATCTTCGCCTGCGCCTGGTTCTCCCACGACTGTATAGGTACAGTTTGCGGCAGCAGAACTCGTTGGTCTACAAACATCCATGCCCTCCTATAGTGCGTGGAGCTCGACGCTTCAAGCTTCAAGCCCTGAGGCGTTCTCGGCCCTGCGGACGCCAAACGTAGCTCGACAGCAAACCAGAGTGAGGACGACCAGACGCCATCGATCCACATCGGATGGCTCTAAGAGTACCTATCGTATTCTATGGATGTCGCAGTATCATCTATGCGGTTTCTTTCGGCCCCGATGGAACATCAATGATCAGTCGACGTTTGGGTGTTCTAAACCCTAACCATGTATCAGAAGCTCGAACATTGCGCAGTGCATACCCTGGGCTGTGCCTCCTACATCAACCTCATACTTTCAGCTCGCCTTCCATTGCGGCGTCGTATCACGGCACCATGCGTCTCCCAAGGACATCAATATAAGCCAGCGCCCTTCTGTTCCGGCTCCCATGAAGGCACATGCACCGCTTCCCACAGATAGCGCAACTTTGAGGATCCTAGATGCGCAGTAAATGCGGTGCTCGCAGTTGCAGCATTGAAATTCACATTTCATGCTGTCGTCTTATGTGTATACTGCTCTACGAACACAGCCGGATCGAGACAGACCTGTGCAATTTTCCATATCCTCGGAATTCGTATTCATGAACACGAAGCGCCTTTGATTAGACCGTGTCAAGCTGTGCACATCATACCCTCTGGATCCCACGCAGATTCAGTGCACCAGTGTCTACGATCAACCCGTTTAGGAGTATGTACGGCGTCTGCACTGCTTGCATAGCGTTGCTGATTTTGGTTGACACTTTGCGTATTCATTAGCATCCCGAGCCAGCATTGTTGCATAGCGCACAAGCCGGGGAGTATAAAGGCTCGGCGACGAATGCTGTAAATATGTTTGCACTTTTTCCAAAGGGATCGTCTCACATCATTCTGTTTCGAACACGACCTCCCCTCTGACTTGGATAGTCGAAGCCAACAGACGAATCTGCAATATACTTATGCAAGCCACACTGGAGTGATTGTACATGGAAATCAGAATAAGAAAGTACAGATGAACGACGCGAGGTGCAAACATTTGAACAGCAGCCCATCAGGAGTCGAGGAGATCGAATTTGCAGGAAGCGTACGTCTGAAGGAGGGTAGCGCTGAGGCGCTGATCGACGGCCAGTGGCATCAAGTACCGAACGATCTCTGGGCATGGAAACCACACCGTATAGTGTACCGACGCTGCGAGAGGTGCAGCTTTTGCGACGATTGTCGCCACAAGTTTTACGACGGCTGTTGGAAGGTAAGAGCATAATCTGTCTTCGATTTCATTCACAATATTCAACAGCAACCATTGCGCGAGTACGAATACACATCATGGAGACCCGAGGTACGACTGAGATCCCTACGATACATATCGCTGGCCCTGACCTGCGATCAAGCATCTACACCCACGCGAAGGCGAAGGCGTGCGGGGTCCGTCCGGGGCACTCACCGTGTTGCCTCGGTGGCCTGAGCGGCGGAACGAGGCGACAACAGCAGCGCAATTCCCACAAGAGCTATTCAAATCTATATGTAGATGGGTCGACGAAGGAATGCAGGGACGGACATGCAGGCTTGTGTGTCGGTATTGGGAACAAGAATGTAGAAGCGCCGCGTTTAGAGTCTGCAATCCACGAGGATCAGAAGGCAGAATACTGGACTTGGTGCGCAAATTCAACCACGACCCGGCATGGCAGCATATCCCTCCGCTAGTGGAGAAGTTCGATCGCCGGACTATCATACGGGGCCTCCCGACATATACGCTGAATTCGAAAGCGCCGTGGCTGCACCACCTCGACTCGCGCTGGAGGCTACCCCCAGTGAGTATCTCCGGGCCCTTCTCCGGGCAACGAACAGTTCGATCAATCCATTTCGCTCTCCCTCGAACCCTTCCCCGCTCCTTCTCCCGAGGGATCAAGCACGTCTGCCTGGCAAACGTCTACATCCGTCGCTTTGAAGATACGACCCGTATGGCATCTGAACTGCCTGACCTGCGATATCTAGCGTTCAACGACGTGACGTGGGAGATGCTCCCGAAAGAGCTTCCGCGCCGACGACCCCGAACCGATTGCAACCAACTAACGGAGGTCCACTTTGGTGAATTTAAAGAGTGTAAGATGACGGGAGTCGAGTCTCCGCTGTTCGCCTTAGCTGCTTTGACGCTCTTCCTCAGTGTCTATTCTGAACCGTCTTTTTTTTCCCCGGCTACCCTTCTTACTACTAAGGCTCTGATGCAGATCGTCTATGGCTTGCCTGAAATCATTCTGGCAGCAGTCCGTTCGGACCGGGACGGATACGTGAATCACCTAAGTAGGTCCCGCTTCCCTATGCCTCGATCCAATAGCACTCTGAATGGATTGGCATACAACAGACATAAAGTCATCTGATAGTGATGACGCAAACGATTCAATCATTACCATACAATGCTTCGAAGATTCAACATACGGAAACATATTCTTCGTTATCATCGACTCTCAATACATAGAACACATGTCAAGCTGCGGAGTCTGGCTAGATTCTGCTATCACGATGCTGCCTCAGTCATGGCATCCTCGGATCCTGCTCGGTTTCGATTGCCTAGAGGATATGCACGTTTTCACAGCCAATATTGTAAGCGCACAGTTCACCTCGCTGTCAAACCGCGCAGAGATGCGATATACCGTAAGGGGCTCAGAAGGCGAATTTGTGTAGTATTGAGTAACGTTGTAGTCCGAGGTACTACAGAGTGCGTTTGTACCTGTCCTTGTTTATCATTTGCGCTGATCAATCTTCATAGGCGAAGTAATCGGCGATCCCCTTGATGTATACCCAGGCTGGCAGACTCGGATTGCTTTGGTTTAATGGCGGTTTCCTATCGTTTGGCTTCGACACCCAGTATGGTGGAGTCCTGCCCAATGCTGCGCGCAGTCCTGGTCGTCCTGTATTTCTGCCGCGCATCGCGCGGTGCTCCATGGTATCAGAATATGTATCAAATCTGCATAAATGCGGATGATGTTTTGTAAGCTAGATGTCGGGATGCGGGATTCAATGAGGCGGAGAGCCCGGGGAAAAGTTGAAGAGCGGGCAGGCTCTGGACGACCGTAGTGTAGCGCAGGCATCAAGATATCCAGTCGCACCCTAGCACATAATATACGAGAGTCGTCAGCGTGTATTGTCATATATGCGAATTGGTAGGACGCACCCTGGATCGTGCCCTACGCTTAGCTCAGACTGCCCTGCTCTCCTCCGCTCTCGATCTTCAAGCAACGTCCGCGCTGTCCAGAATCTAGCGTTTCACCACACAGACAAGATTAAAGCCAAGGCGGGGCTTCATGGAGGGCCCATTGTGCATAGAAGCACAGGCCGTCCGGCGGTGGGTGAGGGGTAGAGAAAGCGGAACAACGCCGGCGCAGGAACTTGCAAGACGATCTTTGTGGCGTGGGAACGCCACGTGAGTCTGCGCGTCGGGGCGCTTTAACGACCGGCTTTGTCTTGCCGTCTTCCATCTTGGCACCGTCCTGTCTGCTCCTTGGACCCTCTGTTACATTCCGGGTCTAATTCGAGCTCTTTTGTCTGCTTGTAACACTTCAGACTTTGCACCGCTCCATGGACTTATGCCAACTTAACGTGTGTCTCAGCACTCCGTGTTCTCTTTCTCAGCGAACGTATGGCTAAGACGCATCGACCAGCGAAGATAGGTGTCACGTCCAGGACTAGAGTAGAAGGATAACTAAGGCTGGTATGGCTGATAGGAGACTGACACTGTCCTGGTCCTATGGTGCGTATAGTAGCTCGCCAGTGTCTCACCTTGATTACTGACATATTGTCAACGCTTTTCAACGTCATCCAACCGCATTTGTGGCCCTCTCGGTACGCCTTTATTCCCATTCTATATAACACTGCAATTGTTGGCCCAATAGTTGGGCGTGCCTCGCCTCGCCCACTCCCAATCATCCTTCGGCAGAGACCGGCCTGGGGCTACGCCATGCCGTAGTATTGTCCCCTATTTTCTCTGTGTTTCCAGACAACGTCAAGTAGCCGATACATGCAGCAATCTGCCTCTGCCAAAATAAGCAAGCGAGCTCCGCGTCTTACACCTCAGGCACGACGCTCTTATTTCCCCTTTCTCCTCTATTCTGGGGGTGAGCACCTGCATTTCATCTTCAGGTTAATCTAATGCTAATTATAGCGCTTCCCAACCCAGTGGTCGCGGCTCATTCCCCATGGACAACATTCTGATGCCGTATTCCAACCTATCCTTATAACCTACTGCCTCATACGGTTAAGATCGACCAATCAGCTGCTTCGGAGATCGGACCGCTAGTTTTTAAAGCCTAGAAGACTTGGTATTCCCCGTGTACAGTGCGACGGCGATGTCCCAGGATGGGACGCGCCGCGCGGCCCACAAGGACCTGCTGTGCGAAGACAAAACACGGATAAGGCCCAACAGTCAGGCTCATGGTCCGTGCGCAGCGTGCGTTTAGACAACGCACGATGTACTAGGCGTCTGCGACGGCTCATCGCTTGACAAACGGCCACCTGCCGCTACATCAAGAACCTTGATCCCGGACGTCTGCAAATGGTATCGCCAGGCTGGGTGTGCATGCCTGTCGCCTGTTCGAAGAAACCACCCTTCTCAATCTTCACACCGACTTAGCTCGACTGCTCTTCTCGTATGACCATCAGGACGTATAAACCTCCCAAGTTCCTCTTCGAGGAACGAAGATACGTCTATGATCTATTCCTCACTCGTGACAGGCAGCTTCCTGATGTGTGTGGACAGCTGTATGCTCGAACATGTTTCCGTGCGGCAGTGTTGCTCAATAACGAGTACCCGTGATGCTAAGGGTCTCTCAAGCGACCTTCATTTCCTCAAACACTCGCATCCGAAGCTGAAGTCCTTCCTCAGCGGAGGTTCGTGCCCGCCTACGTGACAAGCCGCATCCCCGCTCTAGTCTCCTCAAACCCTGCCTCACCACTCATGTTTGTACCAGCAGAGCAGAGCGCCCCGGCTAGGACATTCTGGGATTAACCTGTGCCGACTATGCGACCCAGACCGCGCATCTTCAACGAAGACGCATGCAAATATCCAAAATAAGATTAGCTCATCAGCCACCGAGATGCAGTATATGTAAGTCCTGCTTGCCTGGCTATCTGCGATGCCGAATGTCTCACGCCAGTGCCCCGCGGAGCACTTAGACTGTTCCGTACCGGTCGTCTCATGCATTTACTCGGAGCGTGACATTCCTCGTATTTGCGCCCCTCTTCTCGGATCTGTGTCCGCTGAATGCACCGCTCTCCCTGTACGGCAACTGTCTCAGCACACCCTGTACTATCTTGGCCTGCACCGGGGTCCCCTACGACTGTATCACGACAATTTGCGACAGAAGGAGCTCGACGCTTCAAGCTTCAAGCCCCGAGGCGTTCTCGGCCCTACAGACGCCAACGTAGCTTGACAGCAAACCAGAGTGAGGACGACCGGACGCCATCGATCCACATCGGATGGCTTGAACGGTACCTATCGTATTCTATGGATCCCGCAGCGTTCTCTATGCGGGTCTTTTCAGCCTCGATGAAACATCAGTCGACGTCCGGACATTTTAAACCCTAACCATGGATCAGAAGTGCGGGCTCCGAGTTATAACATCTTCTGGGCTGTGCCTTTTATATCAACCTCATACTCTCAGCTTGCCTTCCATTCCGGCGCCGTAGAACGGCACAATGCGTTTTTTAAATACCTCAAAATAGAGCAGCGCACCTCCATTCCAGCATTCGAAGGCATCCGCACCCCTTCTGACAGACGGCGCAGCCTTGAGAACCCTGGATGTATGTTACAGTCTTGGAGATGCCCATGTCATATCTAGACGCCTTCCGTATGCATATGGATGCATAATTGAGTACATACGATGTATGTGCAGTGCCTTGCATTGATGTTGATAGTTGTCTGATCATTGCTCCTTTTTCTACCACAGGTACTTGGACCGTACGGTAGATGCGGTGCTGAGCACGGCTGTGTTCGCAATCTTATTGCAGCTTGCTGTCTCACATGGGTAAAGTTCTACGAACACAGCCAAATCAACGGAAACCTGTACGACCCCTCCTGTCCTCGTAATCCGTATTCTTGAACATGGAGCCCCTTGACTGGTATATTTGGCTCCCGGGATATTCGCTGCTAACTTTGCACCAGTTCCGTGCATACGTCTCTACAGGCTAACAGCTCACAAGTCAGGAAGCTATACAGAGCATCACGTGCTTAGCAAGCATATTTAATCTCCGGTTGACGTTGTCCACCTCCAAAGCTTTATTATGCACCTCTAACAGGGTCCGTTGCACAGTATAAAAGGTTGACGACGGAGGTTGTAAATAGTCTTGTACGTTTCGACCCACGGCACACCTGTCTCATCATCTTATCTTGCCTGACCCCTTGTCTCGATTTCGACAGTCGAAATTCACAGGCGACCATGGGGTCTCTACAGGCCGCGATGAAACTACTGAAGAAGATACTCCGTATCATGAAGCGGAGAAAGAATGTGCAGGCGAGTGACGTTAGGTGCGAAGATTTGGGCAGGAACTCACCAGGAGACGAGGACGTGGAAATGGAAATGGAAGGGAGTATACGTCTGAAGTGGGATAGGGCAGAGGCAATGATCGACGGTCAGTGGCACCAGGTACCGAACACGCTGTGGGCGTGGAAGCCGTACAGCACAACATTGCGACGTTGTCGTGAGTGCAACTTTGGCGACAAGTGTCAACACAAGCACTACAAATCGCGCACAAAGGTGTGGGTTTTCAAGAGAAGTGGGGATCACGATATCACCAAGTCTCGCCCTTCGCAGGAGTACAAATATACACTATGGAGGCCCGAGGTGCGATCAACATCCTCTACGGTTGGTCATATTGTTCATGACCTACGTCAAGCTTCTAGACACACACGCAGTCGAGCACATCCAGGGTTCGCCCTGGCCACTGATCATATCGTCTCAATCGACCAAGCGGCGGGATGCAGCGACACTGGCAGCACAGCTTCCGCAAGAGCTTCTTTCGCGCATATATGTGTGGGATGACGGTATGCTGGCGAGGACGTGCCGACTTGTGTGCCGATACTGGGACAAACAATGTCGAAGCACCGCATTTAGGACTGTCTATCTAGACCTTAGATCAGATCGCAAGCTAGTCGATTTAGTACGCCGGTTCAAGGAGGATCCTGCCTGGCAGCACATCCCGCCGCTGGTGGAGGAGATCTTTGGCGGCCTATCATACTCCCAGAAGTCGGAGGTGCCATGGATACACCTCCTCGACCCGCGTTGGAAGATACACAAGTTGGGGATCAAAGGGCCATTCCCTGGTCGTCGAACGATCCGATCGATCCATTTTGCGCTTCCTCGTTCTCCTCCGCCATCCTTCTCTCAAGGGATCACGCACATCATGTTAACCGAGGTCTATTTCCATCACTTCGGGGACACAATCTCTTTGGTATCCGGCCTGCCAGATCTAGAAGATTTAATACTCAATAGCGTGACGTGGGGGGCACTCCCGACACTGCCAGATCTAGACACCTTGGTACTTCAAGACGTGACATGGAGAGCGCTTCCGACAGAGCTCCCACGCCGGCGACCCCGAGCTAATCGCAACCACCTCTCGAGCGTCGAATTTCTGGGCCCGTGCAATGTCGCGGAAGTCAAGTCGCTGCCGTTTGGCTTTGCTGGTCTCATGCTTTTCCTTGGTGTCCACCCCTTTCCATACTTCCCTGCAGCTATTGTTCCCTCTGCACAGGCTATAGCGCAGATTGGTTGCTGCCTTTCTGAATTGAGAGGCGTGTTAGTCGAGTCGGAGAAATGCGCGGACTACTTTAGTGAGTTCCTCATCCTCACGCTTCATTTCAATGGCACACTCAACGGACTGATCTACCATAGACATAAGCCAGCTCATGGATGATGTTCTTCGGTACTCAACTTTATTCGTCATGATAAAATCAGTCGAAGACTTCGAAACCGGAAACACATTCTTCATCTTCCTCAACGTTCCTTGCATCGACGACAAAACAAGCTTCTGGGCTTTGTTACATTCTGCCATCACGAATTTGCCTCAGCTGTGGCGCCCTCGCATCCTATTCGGTTTCGAGCGCCGAGATGCTATGCTCGCTTTCGCAAGAGACGTAATTGCGCAGCTCACCCCACTGGTAAACCCTGAAGAGGTACGATACGCCGTATCGAAATGGAATAGCATATTGCCAGGATACGGATCCTATCAGCAATGTTGTTGGTATGAGGCAACATTGGAGTCAGAAGAGCTACGTGGTGCGTCTGTGCCTCTCCTTGTCTACTATTCGTGCTGATTTGTCTCTCTAGGCGAAGGAGTCACAGACCCTCATGATGTATACCCTGACTGGTGAGCTCTCCTGTACCGAACCTGCGGGCCGAACATGGTACAGTTCGACGCACCTTGAGCTGCGTGCACTCGCCGCAATCTTCTCTCAGTACCGCCATTTCTCGTCCTTTCGAAGAATCTAGTGCCTTCCCCCGTTCTCGCCAAGCTATCTCCATCAACGTATAGCGTGCGTCGTATGTCATACTCTCATCAATTTCTTGTTCGCCCGTGTCCACGCGTCTTACCTTCCTATGCGTAGTTACTCTTCAACTCTCCCGAGCTTATTATGCCGTTGGATTATCTTGTCTCCATTGATCCGAACGACGCTGATAATTTCGCAGTATCAGACACGACCAGTTGTTGCTCGTTAAGCGCATGCACTACATCCATTGTGCCCTGTACTGCCGATGTTATATAAATGGTTGTCTACAGTGTACACCACAGCTTAACTGCATACTACTGCCACCGCAGCTCGCTCTATTGCAGTTGGGCATCCGCGCTGGTCCGGAGCAGCCTAAGGTTTGCTTTCTCATACTCGTCCTTCTGGTCCAACCTGTGCTTGTGCTAGATGTGCAAGCGCGGACGCAATGGGCCGACGTGCCGAGTGAACGGGTAACCCGGGCAGCGAGCGAGGAGTCGACGTTCGCGGGATGCGCCTGCTTACAGAAAGGCCGACTGCTGCTGTTGAGTCGGAAGCATGCGTGAGACCTGACGTGGCACAATTTGCAGCGGATGAGCTCAGTATCAATCGTAGTCGCGAGGTAAAACAGTAATATACGCACGATTAAACAGCAGGGCGCCCAAGAGGTTACTCGCTACCACGAGTTCAAGAGGTACGTGTTGCGATGGAATACGGTCTGCTTTCTCATAGATTTTCTAGTTTACAAGAGCTATAAGCATTTGGGCATCTGTACAACGACCTCGGTCGTTCATGAGGGAGTGTACGGCTAAACGTCCATAGCGACGTATGCAAGGTGGGAGCTGATCGAGAAAGATGGGCGGGGAAGATACAAGAATAGGTGGGTAGAATATCTGCAGAATCGACGCACGTCACGCCAGCGATGGAGCGGCCCGCTACGGTCGACTTGAGGGCGTGTCCCGATGGCTTCCCGTCGAACGGTGGCCAGCGCAGGTTATCCGCTGTTGGTCGATGCTCTGGTCATACAGTTTACCATGCTGTATGTACGGCCGTCCTCAATTCGTGGAAGGATCGCCGCGGTTACGACAGGCGGTCGACGACGGCATTCTCGTACCAAGCGGTAGTATCCTGCGGCCCGACGATGTTCTGGGACATGATGCTACATGCAAGAGCGAAGGTTAGGTCTTGTCCGCGTTCCAATCGAGTGCGTTCGGTTAATCAGGTTATGATGCGATGACGCAGTCTTCGTGAGCGACGATCGAAAACGATAGGAACGGCGCCAGGCGGCGGCGATCCATTCGTCCTAAGTTATCCAAGCTCAATGAGGTTTTGTTTATTGTAATCGTAAAGATAAGTTAAGCTTACAGAGTATTAGTATACCTTCTCCCAAAGCACAGTTCCGGCGACCAAGGTAGTTGATTCATGCCGAATGCTGTTTCGAGTCCCGACTGTCTTGTGTCAACTCAGCCGTGTCTTGCCGTTGGTACATCTGGTGTTGCTTGACGAAGCTGGAAACAATGTACCGCGAGCAATACCATGCAGCTCATTCGTTCTGCGCACGATGTAGGGCTGCGGGATCTGATGACGCTAGGAGCCTTTGGAGAGACTGCATGGCTGAGTGTAATACATAGAGGTTTGAGTCGGCAGTCTGAGACACAGGGTAAGCACTACATCAGCTTCTCTTCACATACGCGCGAGCTGGCTGTATGGCGTACCTTGCTTGCATCGTGCTCTTCGCTCTGTCCAGACCGCCCTAGTCTCCCAGCTTCGAGACAACTCCGAGGTGTCCGCTCTCAGGCCCCAAGCAACGCCTGCATCGCCAAGAGGCCGAAGGTTCGCCGCGCCAAATGAACCAGAGCCAAAATGAAACTTTCAGGCGAGTTCGTAATGCATGTGAAGTGCAGGACGTCCGACAGTGAATGGAGGAACTAAGAAAGCGGCGCAGCGACGGCGCTAGAGCGTGAAGCGGGCACGAAGCGAGCTTTGTGGCGTGGGAGTGCCACGTGGTCTTGCGCGTCCAGGCGCTTTGACGACCTCGCGCTTCCTCTTCCTGTCTTCTGTTTCAACGGCCTTGCTCGAGACTCGCTTAGAAACTCTGTCTACACCTGCGCTCGTAATGGTTTCATCTGTGCGTATAGATCAACCCTTATACTTGTTATGCTCAGCTATGACTTACGTCAATGTGCAGGTCTCAATTTCTACTTGCTCAGTGGGAGCATGTCCATGAAGTGCCCACTGCAAGGACCAGATCGCTTACAGGACAAATATCAGCGTCTCCATGGGGCTGCGACAACTTGCAAGGAAATAGTACTTAATTTTGAGTTCGTGGTGAGTATCATAGGTCGTGGTGTCTCATTTTGATCATTCATCTACCTCCAACGCTAGTCTCGTACCCATGGGTCTCTTTAACCCGGAAGTCTCCCTCTCCTAATGCATTACCTGAAGGGATTATGTGAAGCTTACTCACTGAGGCTCGCGACTCCGGCTCTCTTGTACTGCTTTCGCCGTGTTCAACGTCACGTCGACGTCCCCAGAAGTCAATCACTCGATCCGTACGCAGCGTTCGAAGCGGCAACGTGGCTCTATCCGCACAAATAATGTGCCTTCATACTGCGACATATTTCCACAACTCCCCATCTCGAGCACAATGGAACGAACCCCGCATCCTGGTCTGTTCGTGCATCTGTGTCGTGCGCTGGCCGTTCCCGGATCAATACGATCAGGCCAGCGCAGTACGTCTCTTCGGTCATAGTGGACAGATACAGTTGTGTGCACCGTCAACAGACACGCCATCGAATTTATTCTTCCTTTTTCAATGATCTATGAAGGTGAGTATCTACGGGAACCCTAGGATGACCATAATCTAAACATCCGATTCTGCAGACCAGGCCGGCTATACATGTATCACGGATACCATCCTAATTCCTCATCTCTGTCCGTGGATGAGCTTTTTTCCCAGGACCCGGCACGCCCCACCCACGCACCGTCAACCTTTCAAGGCCTGGCTAGGCGAGGATGCCCGACAGTGAACCGTACCGCACGTTGCACAGAAGGCGGAATCGTTCTATCTCGAGATGCAGCATGGAATACAGCACAGATTGGACTCATGGGCTAGAATGGCTACACGCGGCATCTCCAAACAATCCACTACTCGACGCTGACCTGAGCGATCAGACTCCTCGTATGATTTCCTCAGTCCATCAGTTTTTCTAAGACCCGGAGATGAACGCTGCCTCATATGCACGGCCCAGTCACGTACGGGGTCCTCTCCTGAGGACGAAGATATTGTCTAGCTAAACGCCCTCACGAACCTGATGTCGACTAAGGCACGTCCGAGGACCGCCTCTAAGGACTCACGCCGGGACGCCTTTCGACAAACACCCTCGTGTGCAACTTTGAACGCCGAACTGCTTGTTAGTAGAGCCTCACGTTCCTCCGCACTCTTAGCCCATTGCTCCCGGCATCCATGACGGGGACGTATCTGAGTTCCGTCGTGCTCGTATTCCGTATACGTCTTGGTGGCTGTGAAGGTCCCTTGACCGGGACCTTGACTCAGGGCTGTGCGGACCGTACGGACCAGATACTGTCCGTCTTTTGCGCTTCCAGCGGAGGAGCGCACGGCCTGTGAATACAAATACGGCGATTCATACACAGAACAATCAGAACGATGTCGTTGATGCGCTGCGAACTTGGACGGCTACACACGTCGTCTTCAAATGATGCATTGCCTACGAGATCCTCGGAGCCCTCTTGCATAGCCTCCTCTTTTCCGCTGCCCTCCGTGCACGTCGGCTCGAATCCGCGGCACATTGCTGTATCTTGGAACCTCTATCCAGGTCCAAGGCGTCGCAAAATTCTGCAGCACTACCAGGCGCACTGTTGGGCGGGAATCCGTGAGTCTCCTGCATGTACGAAGCTCGACGCTACAATCCTCGAGGTGATGTCGATCCTGTGTGCGCCAAAGGCTGCAACCCTCTATGAGGACGATCGGACTAGATCAGTACACATCGAACAAACCAACGGGAACATGCACTTGGATACGGAATAACACTGCACAGTTGTATCAAGTCCGATGGTGGACCAATCTATGATGAGGCCGTGTAAACCCTAACCACATATCAGAAGTCTGTACCCTTAGGTGCGACATTCCCTGGGCCATCTTACGGATGTCAACCTCATATTCCCACAGCGTATTCCATTCCAGCGCCATGACTCAGCATCCTACACGGCCCTAATAGAGTCGCACCGCCATGTGTGCGCTCGCGGACGGTGCAAGCCGGCGAGAGCTTTGGCGCGCACTTATGCGTCGAGGTACGTCCATCCCTGGAAGTTACATACTCATGATCGCTCACCAGACCTACACCGGGGGGTGTGGGATCTTTTGCGAAGAATGTTGGCGGCGCTGGAAGCTCGATCCGCCCTCAGAGCTCCCTCATTCTGACTCGCTTCGTAAAGTGGAGTGTCCGCAAGTCCCGAGTGCAAACGGTATACCTGATATCGTGTTGCACGAGATGAGACGATGCTGGAGTGTGGATCCGGCTCTTCGTCCGACGGCGTCAGACCTACATAAGGGTCTAACCGTGTTTTTTTACGATGAAGATGGACAACAAGAAGTTTCGTCAGCGAGTCGTATAGGTTGATTACTTGGTGCGTTTTCTCCTTGGCTCCTTCTATCATCGATGTTTCGACTCAATGGTGCCAAGGTCTTTATCTATTACCTATTTTCTATAGAATGGCGATGTTCAATAAGCATTCCATGGCAGAATATCTGGTGGGCTGTGGAGCTCGCAGTACTCTGATGGCCACCTTGGATACCTCAACCAATCGTCTTGTGGCATATCGTTGTTACTTTACAGCGTATCTCCTCTTATTGCCTGGTACGTGTTCTATGCGTCCGACTTATTATCGTTGCCAGTGGCAAGCAGGAGACATCAGTCACTTGGGACGTACTTTGTAAGTGATAATACTTGTCACCTACGCCACAATATACTCGATCACAATTTTAGACGAATGATATATACGGAATGTCGCGGCGAAGAGCATGGACGTCATTCGCTCGTCATTCTTCGCCTCGATATGCTTCGCGCAATGTGAAGATACATCAGCAAATAGTCCCAGAAACCATAGCGTCTCGATATCTTTTGGGTTATGCACTTTCTCCCCTATCTGCCTACTCGGCGTGATTTCATTCCGACCGATCCGGACCTTTTGGACAGAAATGACCTCCTCAAATCCTTGAACCGCATGGAGCGCACAAACAGAATTAGGAAGATATACTCTCAGCTCCCGCGAACTTTGGACGATCGCTATCGGACAAGGTGAGTGCTGTGTACGAGATGATTGTTAGCGTAGGATGCACTACAAGCGTAGTCCAGTAGACGACATCCATCACGTCTGCAGTATCCTGTGCGAGTCTCCAGATCTTCTCGTCAGGTTTTCCAAGTTTCTGATCAGCGCACGAGGGTCACTCAATTACTTGAGCACAAACATCTTGTCATAGGAGGCAATATGAGGAAATCGCTATGCGAGCCGTATGATACGCGACCATGCCGATAATGGGGTAAAGTCTGCCGATGAACGTAGAATCGATGATCCGAACATACGTGTTTCGAGAATTCGAAGGCCCCTTGATCATATCCACCTTTGGATTTGACGAAGTTCTCCTGTAGCAGAAGTGAATTACTGGGTATATATGGTGGCTGAAGGCTTTGTCCTCAGATAGACTCGACGACCAAAGAATGGCGCACAAGCAAGCGGCATTGATCATGTCTGGTACGTAGGCTCAATATGCTCGTGGTCCGAATATCTGCGTAACTTGCCATTGGCGTCTCAAACGTCGATAAATACAGCGTCTTTTCCCAGATATGCCAACCGTTTGAACCCTATTGTCTTTCAAACTCTATCCCAAACAAGAAATTATGGTACGGTGTGCTATTTTATCGCTTAACAGATATTAACACCTTCATGCCATAGGTTCGCCACGCGCTGTTATCTTGTTTGGTGCAAGCAGTTCATGGGAGATCCTTACCCTTGGGTCCGTACTGCTCAGACGTACTCGTTGATGATATCGGGAATAACCGTTCCCTTTTCGATTCTTATAGTTGGCGTCTCCGCAACTCGTATTAGGATTCCCTCAACCCTCCTGCCATCCTCTCAAATATCAACATCACAGTGAACGTGAGTTATTATAGCGACGTCCATTCATATACTGTTGACAAGCATTATGTGTGTAAAGTGCCGACAAGATATGACAAGTGGCGGTTCGATCAAAGACTTAGACACGAACTTAGCGGGGAGCAGTGAGGGATGGTTGGAAACATTGAAGAGAATTTTGTATGCGATAGCTTGGCCTATGTTCGGGCTTTTGTAAGCATCGTTGACTCGCTTCGTTCAAATTACTCACGCGATTCTATGGCAGCCCTCGTCAGGAAGGTGATCAATCTTCGAATCAAATTACTCTGGCAGAGTTTCCGGTAACCCATGTTCGTGATCTTCAACTGGCATTACTGGACAAAGGGCATGAAGACACAATGATGCTTCAATACAAGGAAGACGCCAGTGGCATGTTAGAACTCATGTTGAAGGCATGTCATACGGTTCTTCCCAACTGCAATGAATCTCGCTTACGAAGATTCAGCTGATCGAAACTCGTTCATTGTGGGAGGAATTCATTACTCACGCGCAATGCCAACACGCACAAGCAATAGACGAACTCCGATGGAAGCGGCTGTGTCGTCTGCTGGTCAAGTTGGCATGTGATTCAAAACACTTACCACCGTCTGTCGTGGTCGACAACGTGAAGTGGGCTGGGGACTCGTGGCTCAACGCCGGCGGTTTGGCTGATATCTATAAAGGCTCATATGGCGAGAAGAAGGTTGCGCTTAAGAGACTTAGGTGTTTTTCGAACAAACCCATGCACGAGAAGGCACTCCTCCTCACGGTGAGCTGATCCCACACCTGGATACTCCAGCACATCTTGATCAGTGCGCGATTATAGATATTGTACCAGGAGGCACTGATCTGGCGACAGCTGAAACACGCCCACATCATGGAAATCTACGGTATCAACTCTGTTGTGTTCTCAGAAAGCAATGAGGCACCTCATTGCATCGTGATGCCGTGGATGGAGCACGGAAATATCAACCAGTTTCTATATCGATTGCACGAACAAGAACAGACGCTCAACATCGATCGCTGGGTACCTATTATTCATGTGTCTGAGGTGCTAGAAAAAAACTCACAAGTTTTAGCTTCTACAGATCGCCGAAGGTCTTAAATACCTGCACGATCGCAACGTTGTGCACGGGGATTTACGTGGGGTAAGAAGCTTCTTCAAACACAGCATCCCTACGCCTCATATATGTTACCAGGCAAATGTTTTGATCGACAGTGACCATAACGTCCGATTGACTGATTTTGGACTGTCTATTTTCATGAGAACAAGAACCAGCAGCTCCGCCGCCTCCAGCACCTCAGGCGGTTCTTGCAAGTTCCAGGCCCCAGAACTGTTGGACATAAACATGAAGATCGACAACATCGCTTCCGACTCCGCAACAGCGGTTGACTTTGCAACAACCGCTGACTCAGATACAAGCTCTGACTTTGAAACAACCGCTGAGTTTCCAACGGCCGTTGATATATATTCATTCGCATGCACGTGTATTGAGGTATGCATTATTTAATTCAACGGGAAACGTCATTGACAAGACCATGAAACCAGCTGTATTCCGGCAAAGAGCCCCAGTTCCAGTTCGAGCTCAAATTGAAACACTACCACCCCCAACACAAAAACGCGATTGCGAAGCTAGTATTAGCAGGTGAACGCCCTGTTCGGCCTGCGAGCGGGTACTTGATCATGGGAGATGCCTTGTGGGCAGCACTACAAGGATATTGGGCTCCAGATCCTAACGTTCGCCCAACTGCACAGCAGCTCGTCGAGGACTTCACCTCGTTCGTCGACCCCGGACAGGCTGATAGTCGTTCATAGTGTATACGAGGTTTCGAACGAAGAGAGCACTTTTCGCCAGATTTCGCCTCTTAGAATGGGCGATTATCGAGCTGATCAGCGACGATGGCGACGAAGTTGCTATTCAACATCCTTTCATTCTCACCTTTATAACAGCTAATGCTTCACAATTCCGACAAAGAGGAGATCAGGGCACAGTTCCCCAATATCTTGGTCATGCGACGGTGAACTACTACCGTGCCCTGTGATGGAACTCACCTTGTCTCTCGCTGCTCTCACCACCATTGGAATTCTTTTGACTTGCGTAATCGTTGTCAGTCCCTAGTCCCTAGTATCTGGGACTCGGACACCTTGGCTGTGTCTCATTCATTGGCGGGATTATATTGAGCCGGTTCATTTTTTTCACGAACGTTACGCCACTTTTACGCTTTCTCTCGAACTTAAACATATTCTTCCTTAGGTAGAGTGCAAAGCCATACGCAAGCTCTATGTAAGGATGTTGCGAAGTCGCAGCGAGCGTTATTTCAAGGCACGACTGAGTAAATACTCTGGATCGCAGCGTGTGGATGGATGGATGGATGATGGATGCTAAATGATGGATGGATGATGGATGATAAATGATGGATGGATGGAATTTGCGCCACGAGGGCGCTCTATTGCCCACTATAACAGCGCTACTCTATGTAGACGATCTACAGCCCGCTTTGGTTCAATCGACCCCGCTCAAACGCTGCGCTCACCCACCACACGGTGCTCGTATCGAGCGCAATGCAACTGAGAAGGCCCGCGACCACACGGCTTGTCTAGGTCTACAAACGGGCCCGAGCCGTTTGTGCAGACGATAAGGACGCACGTTTAACATAACAGATGACCACAGCTTGCGTACCGCTATCACACAACATGGAAAAACACTGCGGATTCTAGACCCGTGTATGTGACAGCCTCGAGCTTCCCTCATGTAAGCCCAGAACCCCAGGCCGGTTGAAATATAAAGTTTATGCACCATGACACGACTTCTTGTGGTATCGATTCTCGTGACACGGATTGGGGGTACGAGGGAAGCAGATATTGTCGACGGCACAGATCTTCTACTTTAATATTCCTACAAGTGTTGCTAATAGTGCTAACCCTACCTATGTCCGCGATTCAGTTGAATAGTCGCTACGCAGCTATTGACCCTAAACTTGGTGTAGACTGTCGCTGTTATGCTCCCTTCGATATCAGAACTCCGGCCACTGTACCGCCGTACTGGTCTCGCTTCTATCTCTAGACCGCTGACACCGAGAGTGAATCACAATCACAAACTTGGAAAACAGGTTGTGTATGGCGCTGTCGGTAAGCAATGGAAGGCCAATTGGGTGATGCGTATGACGTTTTCGTCTTGTGACACCCTATCATTCGTCTTGGTTTGTTTGTGCCAGGTTGTTCTGATGTTACTGAACTTTAAAAAGGCCGTTCTTACGATCTCTTTCCAGTCCCCGTTCCACTGACACCGAGCATACACCAGAGCGGAGATCGAAAAGGAAAGAAACTTCGGCCATGATGATCTATCTATCCAGGTATGCGCCCACTTGTGTAAGCTGTCCCGCCCCATGTCCAGAATTCGTTTGCATAGTAATAGTTCCAAAGCACTCGAAACGGCGCGCAATTTTGTTGTTCGCGATGCAGGACGAGCGCGCCACACTCGTTCGATTGAAAGCCACGTTCTGCAGCGCTTGTCTTGCGGTTTTCGGTGTCCTCCGTGCGTTGCCTAACGGCTGGGAAAGAGATCACCGTTCTTGTATGCAACGGATGCTGCGTGTGGTTGGGTTGGTCCGTAAAACTTACCACGACGTTGGTTTCTAGTCTCTCTGAGGGGTCAATTGGCTCCCATGCTCCTTGGTCTCGGATGTTTTCAGCGGAGACTTGAACTCAGTCACTTACTATGGTATAATTGAGGCGTATGCGTTTCTGTGTCCGGCTATGGATTGGCACAACCACAACCGATGTTGTGGTAAGTCCTACGGGTCAACGCAGCCACAGACGGAATTATGTGCGTATAGCCACTGCTGCCCCAAGCCAGAGAGGAGAGTGTGACAGCCCTACGAAATTCCGCCTCTGGTCCTCGAACCTCGAACAATGAGCAGTCATCCATCCATCCAGGAGCGAGGGCCTCGAAGAGGAGCCTCCGGTTTATGACCGTGAGTCGTCATTTGTGGGATGGTATCGTAGCCCACGTAGTTACTTACTACTAAGGAACTCCCATCCCCCCTCCATGGCTCGATCGTACTGTCCAGCCGCGATGCCGAACAGCGTAAATGTCAATTTGTAGAGATACCGAGCCGATTAGCGGTCACGCTCACGGGGGCTGTACAGCGGCTGTGCATGTCAGACAGGTAGCATGCACAAGCTGCTATTGGTTCAGTACCAAATGTCTCTTGATGGGCTATACAGTTTCTGCGTGTGGCACCGGCCCTCTGGCAAGACCCAGTTTGGGGTCAGCCACGGAGACTACCTACCCCGGCGTCTTTAGCGCTCATATCCACAGCCCGCCGTCACACGTCACAAGCCGTAAACAGTTGGTTGGACGGATACCGCGATGCCCTCTCGCGCCCTTTATATATTGTGCCTTTCCGCCTATCGCACCTTCCCCCGCACAGCTCTCCTGCCCGTCCTCCTGCACTCCCGTCCCGAAACGACTTGCAGATTGTGAGACTCATTCCTAATTTTTGATGTCTGCCTTATGGCATGTGATTGATGTGGCCGCGAGCGCGGCTTTCCATTACTTTTATCAAGACTACTTCACACCGAGGAATGCCCACCTCTCTAGCAGTCCCAAACTATTGCGGTATTTACACAAAATCGGTCGCTCTAGCCAAGGTAGATGGCTCGTCAACTACTTGGATCAGAACTTCCGCCCTAGGTGACGTATCTTCGATGTTTGTTACGTAAGGGAATGTAGAGATTTAATAGTGTTTTAGTGGTCTCTCGATGGACGAAGTCCAATTCATATGCAATCATTTTAACGACGACCACCGCCTTCTTTCTGAGCTTGCACTTCATTTACCGCCAAATGGAAGATTCAAACTATCTGACGATTTCGAGTCCACGCACCTCATTCTGTTCATAAAAAATGAGAAGATTACTCACCGACGAGCCGCTTTTGGTCTCACCGATTCATGTGAAAACAGTAGACATCGTCAAGCCGTGGACGATATGATTGTCCGCCTCCTGAAGGACGCTTTGGAAAATAGCGCTTTAGAGGAAACTGTTGTTACTCTCCAGGGAGGGGATGCTCAACGCGCTCTCTACCTTATACAAGAGGTGAGTAATGTATGCGGGTTCTTGTCTATTTATGCACTCACTGCATGAAGCTTGTAGACAATGAGGCTTGCTGGGCAGAGTTTGCTAGGAACCAGCCGAACAACGACAAGTACAAGTTTGGCGGAGTAACCTGGCAGCGAGTGCGCAATTTACTGGCTAAACTTGCCGCTTTTAGAGGAGGAGTCCCTCCGTCTTTGAGAGTCAAGGGATTGAGACGAGACCAAATTCATCCATACACGAGTCGATATACTGACGTGTATGAAGCAGAAGCCGAGCAAGGCAAGGTCGCGTTGAAGCGGATAAGGATTTTTGCACCTCTTGTCGACCCGCAGAAAATGGATTTGCTAGAGGCGAGGATTTATAATCAGTATCAGTATGTCTCGACGCCGCTCACGAGATACATTAGATGTTTTTTCAAGAGGCGTTCAAATGGAAGGGGCTCTGCCATCCCAGGATCCTACCCTTCTTGGGTATCGATCAAAGCGAATTCCCGCGTACGCAGGCCCCGTATAGCGTGGTAGTACCATGGGTCACACACGGCAATGTGCACCAGTGTATTAAGCGCCTTCAAAATTCAGCAACCCCTATACCGACGGACAGATGGGTTTGTAGCTTCGTGGGTGCCGTACAAACCCCCCTCTCACATGATTTGTTAGATCTTCGAGATAGCGGAGGGCCTCTCGTATCTTCATGGTGTGGACCTTGCACACGGAGCTTTACAAGGCGTCAGTCATCCATCGCTGGCTTCGTTTCTGTACTCACCCGATATTTACAGAGCAATATTCTAATCGATGACGAGTATCATGTAAAGCTAGCAGACTTCGGTCTGTCCGAACTGATCAGAGCTTACGGAACGGACGTTGTTGCCTCCTTCCTGGATAATCCGCTACCTAGATGGATGCCTCCAGAAATTTATGCATATGATTCGGATGAAGACTTGGAGGACCTGCCAGAAGGTCCTACTTTTGCAGGCGACATTTATTCGTTTGCATCTGTCTGCGTCGAGGTATGTGGCGAAGCTATACCATTATATGTAGACATTTCTAATGTAGGCCATCAGATCTATTCTAACGATGCACCGCAGTTTGCCGGGATAAGTGCAAGTTTTCGTGGCACAGACCGTAAGATAGAAAGGGCCATCATGCGCGGAGAGCATCCTATACGGCCGCCAGCCCTAATCAGCAACGGCGTCTGGCATCTTCTTGAGGATTGTTGGTCTCGCAGGCCGGAAAAGCGACCGCGAATCTGTCAGGTGCTGCAGAGATTAAGTACCCTCCAGTCTCATTAATTGTTTTTCGTAACATTACAGCACGAAATCCCGTCTGTTTATGTAGTTTCTCCTTCGTCCCTTTCGTTCACGGTTCATATCCTAGCTATACTAGTAACCGCCGTAGCTTCTGTATTCGCATTCGGTGACTTGTTCCACATGATCGCTCATACGTCGAATCGCTGTGGAGACATCGTATTTCATGGCTGGCGGTATGAAATGAAAACCGTCGTGTACAACCTTCTGAGCTGCTCTTCATCTACGTCTCCCGATGAGGTATGAGCAATAATTCACATGAATTGAGGTAGAGAACGTGCGCGAGTATAATGGCTTATGTATGAGGGGCCATCTGCACAATTATTTTCTTAGCGTAAAGAACGAGTGCTCACCGTAGAGATGAAGCGTGTTCACCGTAAACATGAGTCGAGCGCCCACCGTAAACCTGACGGCGCGAGGCGTCCATCGTCAGCTCGAGGCACCTCTCTTGAAGATAGAGAAGATCAGGTATTTAAAATTTTACTTGCATATTCTGTATTGAAGCGGCTTCTGCTGCTTCCAGCTCGAATTCCAGCTCTTCTTGAGCTCAGGATCGTGAGCATCGGGCTCCTATGCTGGACGACGCGCCACGCGGCTCGGGGCGCGCCTTGCTCTCCCCCCTCCCGGCCTCGCCACGTGGATGAGTAAGCGCGGAAACGCTCTGCCTGCCCTCTCTGGTCTGCATGACTCTGTCCATTTTAAGGCAGTGTAGAGTATTGGAATAATCTCTATACCTTTGTTCTCGAGTGCGCTGGTTCGAGAATCAGCGAAAGAGTTTTTTTCGCCTTTCTGTGAGGCGAACACATGTTATCAGCTCATGTTGCAGGGCGCACTCGTACGGGAAGCGTTGTTTCGCAGCTTATATTGTTATTAATTGCATTGAGTACCTTTTGGCGCTCTAGAAATGCTTGATGACCTCCGTGACACAGCACAGAACCCTCTTACCGGAGGGCTTGCCCAGAAATGAGCCTGCTGGGACTATTATGAGCAAAAAGCCTCCGCAGACTGCACTTTCTCTTATGAACAACAAGTCTACTAGCAGCTTCATAGCTCCGCTTTATATTCTGCCTTGCCCCGAAGGCCGTAACTCTATTTTATTTGCTAACGAGCACTCATCGTGACACTGACCGACTTAGGCGGCACAAAGTATTGTGAGCATCACACACAGCTATCTGCTCTTCATGTGGCTATCAATAAATCGTTTAATATATATATATACACATGTTTCTAGCATAAATACACCCATAATTCCCTCCAGCACTCTGAAAACGAGAGGCAAAGGCTTTGCGGCGCGACGCGAGCGAGCCACGTGGAGCCACGTGGCGAGGCCGGGAGGGGGGGAGAGCAAGGCGCGCCGTCTTGTGTCAAGTCCGCCGTGTCTTGACGTTTGTACATCTCGTGCTGCTTGACGAAGCTGAAGACAATGTACCGCGGGTAATACCATGCAGCTCATTCGTTCTGCGCACGATGTGGGGCTGCGGGATCTGATGACGCGAGGAGCCTTTGGAGAGATTGCATGGCTGAGTGTGATGCAGAGGGTTTAGTCGGCAGTCTGAGACACAAGGTAAGCACAGCATCAGCTTCTCTTCACATACGTGCGAGCTGGCTGTATGGCGTACCTTGCATCGTGCTCCACGCTTTATCCAGACCGCCCTGCTCTCCTGGCTCCGAGCCAACTCCGAGGTGTCCGCTCTCAGGCCCCAAGCAACGTCTGCATCGCCAAGAGGTCGACGATTCGCCATCCCAAAGAAATCAGGGCCAAAAGGGGACCATAAGGCGAGCTCATATTGTATGAGAAACACAGGATGTCCGACGATGGAGGGGGGAGCTAAGAAAGCGGCGCAGCGACGGCGCAGAAGCTTGAAGCGGACACGAGGCAAGCTTTGTGGCGTGGGAGTGCCACGTGGGTTTACGCGTCCAGGCGCTTTGACGACCTCGCGCTTTCTCTTCCTGTCTTCTGTTACAACGGCCTTGCCCACGACTCGCCATAAACTTCTGCCTATGCCCGCGCTCGTGATGGATTGAACGGTGCGTATAGAACAATCCTGATACTTGTTATGCTCGGCTATGACTGACGCCAATGTGGGGTTCCAGATTCTGCTTGCTCAGCAGGAGCATGTCCATGAAGTGTCCACTGCAAGCACAAGATCGTGTGCGGGACTGGGATTTACGGTTCATGGGGCTGCGATAATTTGGAAGGAAGTGGTACTTGACTCTGAGTTCCTGGCGAGTATCATAGCTCGTGGTGTCTTGTTTTGATCATTCATCCGCCCCCAACGCTAGGCTCGTACCCATGGGTCTCCTTAACTCGCGTGTCTTCCTCCGTAAGACTCAATCATTGAGCCCCGCAACCTCGCCTCTCTTATAGTGCTTTCGCAGTGTTCAACGTCATGTCGACGTCCCCAGCGTAACCAGAAGCTAGTCACTCGATCCGTACACAGCGTTCTAAGCGGCAACGTGGCTCTATCTACATCAAGGTGCCTTCATCCTGCGACGTGTCGCCACAACCCTCCGTCTCGAACACAGTGGAACGAACCCCGCCTCCCAGGCTGTTTCAGGAGAAGTCATGGATCCCCGTCGTCTTCTGGCTGTTCCCGGACCATTATAATCAGGCCAGCGCAGTGCATTTCATCGGGAATAGCGGAATAGATACAAACGTGTGCGTCGTGAGCACACGCGCAGTCGACAATAATCTCTATTCTCATGTCTAAGACGGCAAGCAATACGATGACCCCAGGATGACCGCGATCTGACCATCCGATTCCGCAGAACCGACCGGCTGGGTTTCTATGTTTTACAGGCGCCATCCTGATCGTCCATCTCTCTCCGTGGTCCCAGCTCTTTTTCTATAACCCACAAACCGTCAAGCTTTCAAGGTCCAGTCAGGCGGGATGTCCGACCATAGACCACACCGCACGTCACACGAGAGCCAGGGTCGAGATGCGGCGTGAAATATAGCCCCTGATCCGACTCATAGGCTAAAACGAACACCCGGCATCTCGAGGCAGCGCACTGCCCGACGCTTACCCCAGTGACCGCACTCCTTGTGCGATTTCCACGTTTCAACAGCTCCTCTAACACGGAAACCTCATCAACCGCACAACCCAGTCGGGCCCTTTTTTGTGAGAACGAAAGCGCTGTCTTGTTGCACTCCCTCGCCAACCTGACGTCGGTCGAAGCACGCCCCGGAGACAATTCTCCAGCAACCAGGGCCGCTCATAAGCCTCCATGCTGAAACACCTTTCGACAAGCACCCTCGTCTGCGAATTTGAACTCCGGACCGCTTGTCAGCAGAGCCTCGCGTCCTTCTGCACCCCCTAACGCACTACTCCCGGCATCCACGGCGAAGACGTATCTGGGTTCTGTCGTCCTCATATCCCGTATATGTTTTGGCGGCTGAGAAGGTCCCTTGACTGGGACCAGGGTTGTGCGGGCCGTGCGGACCAGATCCTGTCTTCTATGCTTTCAGTGCAAGACGCACGGACTGGGAACCCAAATACGACGCCGGCCCATGCACGGAACAATCAGAACGATGACAGCCTGTGGGCGCGCGGCGAACTTCGATGTCCACACATGTCACCTCCAGCTGATGCACTGCTTGCTGTGTACTCGGAACCCTCATACACAGCCCCTCTCCGCCGCCTGCCGTGCAAGGTGATCCCGACCTGCACCATCTCGCTGTGTCTTGGAACTTATACCGATGTCCAAGGCATCGCGAAGTCCCACTGTTTGGCGCTACCAGGCGTGCTGCTGCGCCGGAATTCGAGCTGCATGAAGCCGCCCTACAACCCCAGCCAGGACGATCGGTCTAGATCAGCCCACATCCAACACGCCGGATAGTACACGGCCATCGATATGGATGCAACGCTGTTTCCTACACAGTTTTATCAGCTGCGATGGTGGGCCGATTGATGCTGAGGCCGTGTAAACCCTAACCACAGATCAGAAGTCTGCGCCTCGAGGTACGGCATGTCCTGAGCTGCCTCTCCTATGTTAACCTCAGATTCCCACAGCGTGTTTCATTCCAGCGCCATGAACCATCACTCTATACGGCCCTTATAGAGTCGCACCGCCATGTATGTTCTCGCAGACGGTGCAAGTTGACGGACACTTCGGTGCGCACTCCAACCAGCTCTGGATCCGCACTCGTGTGTATATACATGAACACGCAATATACATCACGTTCGCGTACAACATTCAACTATTGGCCCTCGGAGGCCGCAGGCGATGCATCATAGCGGCATTTTCCCAAACTTCCTCAGACGTCTCCTGTTCACCTGTCGGCGGTTCTCCGTGGCCGCAGCATTCACAGGTTCCATTCCTCGACACTTTCAACGAGCCCTAGATGGCTACTTGCCCTGCGAGAACCTATGCGGTACGTGTCGCGCCGTATCCTGATCGTACCTATCGATATCTGATCAAATCTCGTATCCGTAACAGAACTGTCCGGCTGGCACGAGTGAAAGCAGCGCTCAAACCTGCAGCCGCGATGCTCGGCTGGAATCTTTGACTCACAGGCCGTATACAATGCATGGTCTGGAACCCGCGTATTTGTCTGCAAGGTCGTCAATATAGCACCCATATCCCAATCTAGAAGCACTCATGCCCTGCGTGCACAGCTTCAATGTAGAAAGATGCGCAAACAATGTGTCTTTCGGCGCTCTATTTCCACGCACGTCTGGGCACATCTATATCATGGCGTGTAATCTGGATTTGTACGCGTTTGCGCTCCTCGCTGACCCAGCACCTCCGTTCTAGTAGACCAATCTTCGGTCAACCCTGATTTCACTCCCTGCTCTCTGCTACTGCGCAGTTCTTCCGACACCGACAGCAGTCTCTCAGACACCAAGGCATTAAAAATACCCGAATCGGGAAGAGAAAGGAAGGCAAACAAGCTAGGGATGGAAGATGACGAATGGTGGGAGAACGAACACAGAAGCACAGACAGTCAATCGTTCCAAGTTAAGAAAGTGGTGGAAAGCGACGGCACGGTGAAGCAAGGGGTGTCGAAGGTGCTGATCGAGGGACTGTGGCATCACGTACCGAACAGGTTCTGGGCATGGAGAATGCACAATATGACTTTATGGCCCGATGATGACGGTTGGACATGTCGGTCTCACGACGATTGTTGGCACGAGTTAAGTAGTTGGGAGCACAAGGTGCGAGCTTTCAAGAGAGAAGTCGCTAGCCATTGAACTCACAACAATGCCAAGGACACGTTTGTGGATTCGCCGGAGTACGACTACACGTTATGGAGTCCCGAGGTACTATCGATACCCCTACAATACGTCTCGCTGATAATGACGCGCTTTGAAGCTTCTACCCGCGCACAAAGTTAAACACATCCGTGATTCGCCCTGGCCACTGATCACATCGTCTCAGTCGACTGAGCAGCGGGATGCAGCGACACTGGCAGCACAGCTTCCCGAAGAGCTCTTTGCGCGCATATATGTGGAGGATGACGCTCAGTTAGCGAGGACGTGCCGACTTGTATGTCGATACTGGGAGAAACAATGGCGAAGCGCTACATTTAAGGAGATCTTCCCTCTGGGAGTGACCAAACAAGAGCGGAAGCTAGTCGATTTGGTGCGCCGATTCAAAGATGATCCCGCCTGGCAGCACATCCCGCCGTTGGTGGAGGACATCGGTAACCTCCCAAACTACACCCAGGAGTCGAAGCCGCCATGGATACACCTCCTCGACCCGCGTTGGACGCCTGGTATGACGTTGGAGATCCGAGGGCCATTCCCTGGTCATCGGACGATCCGATCGATCCACTTTGCGCTCCCTCGATCTCCTCCGCCGTCGTTCTCCCGAGGGGTCAGGCACCTTGCATTAGACAACGTCTATTTCCATCGCTTCGAAGACACGATTTCTTTGGTATCTGGTCTGCCAGATCTAAAAGGCTTGACACTCGAAGACGTGACGTGGGGGGCGCTCCCGACAGAGCTCCCACGCCGGCGACCCCGAACCAATTGCAATTCCCTCGCCTGGGTCTATTTTGGGGGCCAGTGCAAGGTCACGGGAGCCGAGTCGCTGCCGCTTGGCTTTGCTGGTCTCGTACTCTTCCTCGGTGTCTATCCCCAATCATACTTCCCTCCAGCTATCCTTCCCTCTACTCAGGCTATAGCGCAGATTGACTGTCGTCTGTCTGCATCGACTACCGTGGGCGCCCCGTCGGAATCGGACGGACGCATGGATTACTTTCGTGAGTTGCTCATCCTCATACTTCATACCAATGGCACTCTCACGCAACTGATATACCATAGTCGTGGACCAGAGAATAGCTGACCAGGACACAACTTTATCCGTCAAAATAAAGTCAGTCGAAGATTTCAACACTGGAAACACATTCTTCATCTTCATGGAGGTTCCTTGCATTGAAGCTAAAACAAGCTGCTGGGCTTGTTTAAATTCTGCCATCGCGAATTTGCCTCAGTTGTGGCGTCCTCGCATCCTATTCGGTTTCGAAGACCGAGATGATATGCTCGCTTTCGCAGCAGACATAAGTTCGCAGCTCACCCCGCTGGTAAACTCTGAAGAAGTGCGATACGCCATACGGGGATGTGATGAGAGCTCGACACTTCGTTGGTATCAGGCAACGTTGAAGTCGGAAGAGCTACATGGTGCGTCCGTACTTCTCCTCGTTTACTATTCGTGCTGATCTGACCCTCTAGGCGAAGGAGTCGACGACCTTCCTGATGTATACCCAGACTGGAAGGACCCCCTGCACCCATCTCGTGCACCGAACACGACGCAGACCAACGCACCTTGAACTGCGTGCACTCGCCGCGACGTGCGGATCTTCGCTCAGCGCCGCCGTTTCTCGTCCCTTCGAAGAATCTGGTGTCTTGCCCCGTCCTTGCCCAGTATGACATACTCTCACGAATTTCTGGTTCACCTGCCTCACCTTCCTATGCCTATTGACTCTCCAACTCCCGATCTTATCACGCCGCTGAAATATCTTGTCTACATCGATCTAGATGATGCCGATTATTCGACAATATAAGATAGTACTGCTTGCTCGTTTTGAGTATTCATTACATGTATTGTGCGGTTGTCGCACTTGTACGTTCGAGTTTATTACGAACAGTTTTCTAAACCACAGTTCAACGGCACGCTGCCGCCGCCGCGGCGCGCTCTTCTGCAGAGCTCTCTGAGCTGCGCGTCCGCGCTCGTCTAGAGCAGCCTGAGATTTGCTCCAGCCCAAGACGTGCTTGTGCTAGATCTGTACGCGCGGACGCAATGAGCCGACGCGCTGAAGGGACGGGGAAACCAGGCAGCGGGGGAGGAGTTGGCGTCCGTGGGATGCACATGCGTACAGAAAGGTCGACTGCCGCTGTTGAGTCTCAAACATGCGTGAGGCCCGGGGCAGCGCAACTTGCAGCGGATGACGGTACACTTGTGGAACTCAAAAGCAAGCGTAGCCGCGAGGTGAAATAGCAGTGTAGGTACGATGGCACGACACGACGCCCAGGAGGCTATCCGCTGCCACGAGCTCAGGAAGGTACATGATGCGATGGACGGCTGACGGCTTTCTCGTATATTTTCCAATCTACAAAAGCTCTAAGTACTGTGGATCTGTACAGCGACTTAGGCCGTCCGCGGAGGAGTGTACCGGCTAAACGACCCCAACGACGTATGCGAGATGACAACTCATAGGGAAAGACGAGTGCGAGGGATATAAGAATGGACAAGTATGAGATCCGCGGAGTCGGCGCATGCCCTGCAAGCGATGGAATGGCCCGCTACCGTCGACTTGAGGGAGTATACAGGTCGCTTCCGGCCTGACGGATCGAACGGTGGCAACTGCGAACGATCGTTGGTCGGTTGATGCTCTCATCATGTGGGGTACCACGCTGTATGCACGATCGTCCTCTATCTGTGGAAGGATCACAGCGGTCACGATGGGTGGTCGACGACGGTATTGCCTTATTAAGCGGTAGCGTCCTACGGCCCGACGATGTTATGGGTCATGGCGCTGCATGCAAGAGCGAAGGCAAGGTTTTTTCCGAGTTCCGGGTTGCGTGTGTTCGGTGGATCAGATCATGGTGCAACGACACAGCCTTCGTGATCGATAGTCGAAGACGACAGGAACGACGCCAGGCGGCGGCGATCCATCCGTCCTATGTTACCTAAGCACAATGAGTATTTGTTGATTGTGATTGTAGAGATAAGCTGAGCCCACAGTATGTAGCATGCCTTTTTTCAAAGCACAATTTCGAGTGACAAGGCAGTTGAGTTCTTTCGAATGCTATTTCGAGTGCTGATCGTCTCGTGTCAAGCAAGCCATGTCTCGACGTCTGCCGCACATGACGTGCTATTTAACAAAGCTAGGGACAATGCACCGCGGGGAAGTCCATTCAGCTAACTGCCTTTTGGAACGACGGCAGGCTGCGAGATCAATTGACGCGAGGTGTCTTTGGAGATATTGTGTGATGCTAGCATAGAGGTTTCGGTGAGCGGTCTGAGACACAGGGTAAACACAGATTCAGCTCGTATTAGCACATATACGAGCTGTCTGAATGACGTACCTTGTACCATGCTCTTGGCTCTGTCCAGACCGCCCAACTCTCCCACTGGCAGCTTCCAGCCAACTCCTGGGCCTCCGCTCTCAGGCCTCAAGCAACGTCTACATTGCCAAGATGCCGAATATTCGCCATTACAAATAAGCCAGGGCCAGGAAAAGACTTTAAGGCGACCTCATGATGCATGTGAAGCACAGGACGTCCGACGGTGGGTGGGAGAGCTAAGAAAGCGGCGCAGCGACCGCGCCGGAAGCTTGAAGCGGGCACGAGGCGAGCTTTGTGGCGTGGGAATACCACGTGGGCTCACGCGTCCAGGCGCTTTGACTCGACCTCGCGTTTTCACGGTTCACCATCTCTCATCCCAATACCTGGTCCACTGCTCGTCCTGTAAATCCGCATCGCGCATCGAAATGCACATCGCATCTAATTTGGAGCATGCTCAAGGCCGATCGAACAGTGCAAGAGCAATGCCGCTTAAGAGACATGTTCATGGGGGCCCACTGCCAGGACGGGATCGTGTACGGGACTGGGATTTATGATTGTATGGGGCTAAAATAAGTTGGAAGGGAGTGGTGCTTGACTCTGAGCTCGAGGTGAGCACCGTAGCTTATGGTGTCTCGTCTTGACCACTCATAGTCTTGTGCCGACGGTCTCCTTAACCCGGAGGTCTTCCTCTCCTAATGCGCTACCTCAAGGTTTCATGTGAAGCCTACTCACTGAGGCCCGCAACTCCGGCTCTCATATACTGCTTTCGACGTGTTAAACACCACGGCGATGTCCCAACGGTGACCAGAAGCCAGTCACTCGATCCGTATGCAGCGTTCAAAGCCGCAACATGGCTCTATCCGCATAACTGTGCCTTCATACTGCAACGGATTGCCACAACCTCCCATTCCGAACACAATGGAACGAACCCCGTGTCCCCGTGTCCTAGTCTCGTCTAGTGGAAGTCGTGGATCCCCGTCGTCTGGCTGTTCCTATGTCAGTCTAATCAAGCCACCGCGGCGCATCTCCTCGTATCCCGGGCACAATAGAAGAGATACAGGCGTGTGCGTCGTCAGAAGACACGCCGTCGACGATTCATGAAGGTGAGCAGTACGTAAACTCTGGAATGACCATGATCTGACCATCCGCAGAGTTGATTGGCTGGGTTTCTATATTTTACGGACGCCATCCCGATCATTCATCTCTCTCCGTGGTCCCAGCTCGTTTTACATGACCCATGGACCGTCAATCTTTCAAGGACATACCAGGTGGTATGCCCGACGACGGACCGTGCCGCACGTTCTAAGAGAGCCACGGTAGTTCTATCTCGAGATGCGGCGTGAAATCTAGCCCCAGATCCGGCTCATAGGCAGAGCGAATACATTCGGCATCTCCACTCCCGGACGCTTACCTCGCCGACCATAGTCCTCGTGCAATTTCCTCGATCCATCAACTCCCTTAACATGGAAACATCCTCTTAAGCACAGCCCAGCCGCATAGCAGGTCCTTGCTCGAGAACGGAAGGCGCTGTCTACACTCGCGAATCTGACGTCGGCTGAAGCACATCACGGGCACGGTTCTCTGGTAGCCAGTAACCTTCCTAAGCCTCCATGCTGGGACGTCTTTCCGCAAGCACCCTCGTCTGTGAATTTGAACTCCGGACCGCTTCTCAGCAGAGCCTCGCGTCCTTCTACACCCCCTTACCCATTACTCCCGGCATCCACGGCGAAGACGTATATGGGTTCTATCGTTTTCGTTTCCCGAATATGTCTTGGTGGCTGTGAAGATCCCTTTACTGGGATCTTTGGCTCGGGGCTGTGCGGACCGTATGGATCAGACACGGTCCGTCTTCTACGCTTCTAGCGGAGGAACGTAAGGACTGCGGGCACGAATACGGCGGTTCATACACAAACAACCAAAACGATGTTGTGGATGCGCTGCGAACTTGGCGGCTACACGCGTCGTCTTCGAAGACGTACTGCCTCCTGGATCCTCGGAACCCTCATACCCAGCACCTTCTTCTCCGCCGCCTGCCGTGCAATGTGACCTCGGCCTGCGGCACCTCGTTGTATATGGAACCCCTACCAAGACAACCTAACGCTACCAAGCACGCCGCTGTACAGAGATTTGTGCTTCCCCTGGCTCAATACTACTGTACAAGCCCCGAGGCCCTGCATGCTTCTGAGGCTGCAGCCTTGCAGCACCCGATGAGGACGGTCAGTCCAGATCAGCGTATATCGAATGGACAGAATAGTGCACGCTCTTCGATATGAATCCAACACTGCTGTCTGCAAGGTCCTATCAGCTGCGATGGTGGGCCGATTGATGCTGAGGCCGTGTAAACCCTAACCACACATCAGAAGTCTGCGTCCTGAGGTGCCGCATGCCCTAGGCCATCCCACCTATGTTGACCTCAGATTCCCACAGCGTGTTCCATTCCAGCGCCATGAACCATTATTCTACACGGCCCTTATAGAGTCGCAACGCCATGTGTGTGCTCGCGGACGGTGCAAGTTGGCGGACACCTCGGTGCGCACTCCAACCAGCCCTGGATCTGCACTCGTGTGTATATACATGGACGCACAATATACATCATGTTCGCACACGATATTCAACTATTGGCCCTCGGACGCCGCAGGCGATGCATTATATCGGCATTTTACCAAAGCTTCCTCAGACGTCTCCTGTTCACTGGTCGGCGGCATTCCGTGACCGCAGCATTCACGGGTTCCATTCTATAACACTTCCTACGAGCCCTAGATGACTACCTACCCTCAGAGAACCTATGCGGTACGTGTTGCGCCGTGTCCTGATCGTACCTATCGAAATCTGATCACACCTCGTATCCGTACCAGGGCTATCCGACTGGCACAAGTGAATGCGGCGGGCAAACCTGCAGCTCCGAAACGCTCGGTTGGAGTCTTTGACTTGCGGGCCGTATACAATGCGTGGTCTGGAATCCGCGTGTTTGTCTGCAAGGCGGTCAATATAGCATCCGGATTCCAATCTAGAAGCATTCATGCCCTGCGCGCACAGCCTCAATGTAGAAAGATGCGCAAACAACGTGTCTTTCGGCGCTCCATTTCCACGCACGTCTGGGCACATATATATCATGGTGTGTAACCTGGATTTGTACGCGTTTCCGCTCCTCGCCGACTTGGCACTTCCGCTCTAGTAGACCAATCTTCGGTCACCCCTGCTTTCTCCCCCAGCTCCATGATGCCGCGCAGTTCTTCCGACACGGACAGCAGTCTCTCAGACACTGAAGAATCCAACAATGTTCGAATCCGGAAGCGAATGCAACGCTGGAAGTCATGCAAACGTTCCAGAAAGTTGATAGAAGAACACAGACTGTGGGGGGACGAACACAGAAGCGTAGACGGGAACTCGGTTGGAGTGAAGAAAGTGGTGGAAAGCGACGGCACGGTGAAGCAAGGGGTGTCCCTAGTGCTGATTGAGGGACTGTGGCATCACGTACCGGACAGGTTCTGGGCGTGGAGAGCGCACCGCACAATATACCGACGCTGTAGGTACTGCAGCTTTCACAAAGATTGTGGGCACAAGCCCGGGACGTGGTGCGAGGTGCGGGCTTTCAAGAGAAGTCGCTAGTCATTGAACTCACAACAATGTCAAGCGCAAGACTGAGGAGTACGACTATACGTTTTGGAGTCCCGAGGTATCGTCGATGTCCCTACAGTACGTCTCGCTGATAATGACACGCTATGAAGCTTCTCCCCGAACACCAGGTTAAACACATTCCACCAGGGCCACTGGCCATATTGTCTCAGTCGACTGAGCAGCGGGATGCAGCGACGCTAGCAGCACAGCTTCCCGAAGAGCTCTTTGCGCACATATATGTGCGGGATAACGCCCCGTTGGCGAGGACGTGCCGACTCGTATGTCGATACTGGGATAAACAATGGCGAAGCGCTGCTTTTAGAAAGATCTCTCTAGGAGGGCACAAACCAGAGCGGAGGCTAGTCGATTTGGTGCGCCGGTTCAAAGATGATCCCGCCTGGCAGCACATCCCGCCATTGGTGGAGGTCATCGATTCCCTCCCAGCATACACCCAGGAATCGAAGCCGCCATGGATACACCTCCTCGACCCGCGTTGGAGTTCGAGTCCACATGGCCACCACTTAACGATCCGAGGGCCATTCTTTGGTCATCGGACGATCCGATCGATCCACTTTGCGCTCCCTCGATCTCCTCCGCCATCGTTCTCCCAAGGGATCTCGTCCGTCGAGTTACGCGACGTCTATTTCCATCGCTTTGAAGACACGATTTCTTTGGTATCCGACTTGCCAGATCTAGAACGTTTGGACTTCCTACGTGTGACGTGGGGGGCGCTCCCGACAGAGCTCCCACGCCGGCGACCCCGAGCGAGACGTAATTACCTCTTCGAGGTGGATTTTGGCAGTCATTGCAAGGTCACGGGAGTCAAGTCGCCGCTGTTTGGGTTTGCTGGTCTCGTACTCTTCCTCGGTGTCTACCCCTTGCCATACTTCCCTCCAGCTATCCTTCCCTCTACTCAGGTTCTAGCGCAGATTGACTGTTGTCCGTCTGGATCGACTCTGGTGTGCGGCCCGCCGGAACCGGATGGACTGGATTACTTTTGTGAGTTGCTCATCCTCATACTTCATGCCAATGGCACTCTCAAGGGTCTGATATACCATAGCCGTGCACCAGACTCTAGCTGAGGCTAATGAGGCTTTATCCGTCATGATAAAGTCAGTCGAAGATTTCAACACCGGAAACACATTCTTCATCTCCATGGAGGTTTCTTCCATCGAAGCCAAAACAAGCTGCTGGGCTGGCTTAAATTCTGCCATCGTGAATTTGCCTCAGTTGTGGCGCCCTCGCATCCTATTCGGTTTCAAAGACCGAAATGATATGCTCGCTTTCGCAGCAGACGTAAGTGCGCAGCTCACTCCACTGATAAACCCTGAAGAGGTGAGATATGCCATATTTAAATGGAAGAAGAGAGGCGAGGACCCAAATAAGCCAAGTGGTTGGTATCAGGCAACTTTGGAGTCGGAAGAGCTACATGGTGCGTCCGTACCTCTCCTCGTTTACTATTCGTGCTCATCTGGCCCTCTAGGCGAAGGAGCCGAGGTCCTTCCTGATGTATACCCAGACTGGAAGGACCCCCTGCACCCATCGCGCACGCCGAACACGAGACAGTCCAATGCACCATGATCTGCGTGCACTCGCTGCAACGTGTGGATCTTCTCTCAGCACCGCCGTTTCTCGTCCGTTAGAATCTGGTGTCTTGCCCCGTCCTCGCACAACTATCTCCAGCAATGGATAGCGTGCTTCGTGCGTCATACTGTCATCGATTATCTTGTTCACCCGTGTCCACGTGTCTTACCCTCTCATGCGCAGTTGCTCTCCAACTTTCCGAGCTCGTTATGCCGTTGAACTGCCTTATCTCCATCGATCTGAACGACGGCCATTATTTAACAGTATAAGATAGTACTAGTTGTTTCTCGTTAAGAGTATACACTACATGTATTGTGTTCCCTGTACTCTCGAGTTTATTATGAACATCTATCAAAGCTATAGTTCAACGGCACGCCGCCGCCGCTGCGGCTCTCTTGCTGTGTTCGTCTGCAGCCTGAGGTTTGCTTTTTGATATCCGTCCTTCTGGCCCAAATTGTACTTGTTCTAGATGTGCACGCGCGGATGTGATGAGCCAAGGCGCCGAGGGAACCGGGAAACCGTGCAGTGAGGGAGTCAGCGTTCGCGGGATGCGCCTGCGTACAGAAAGGCCGGCTGCCACTGTTAAGTCAGAAACATGCGTGAGGCTTGGGGCGGCACAAGTTGCAGCGGATGACGATACACTTTAAGAAACTCCAAATCGAGCGTAATCGAGAGGTGGAACAGGAGCATACGCACGATAGCACGACATGGCGCCCAGGAGCTTACTCGCTGTTACGAGTTTGAGAGGGTACATGTTGCGGTGGAAGGCTGACGGTTTTCTGGTATATTTTCCAGTCTACGAAAGCTGTAAGTATTGTGCATCTGTACAGCGACTAAGACCATTCGCGGAGGAGCGTACGGTCAGACGGCTGCGGCGACGCAGGCGAGATGACAGCCGATTGAGTAATTTGGGCGGGAGAGATAGAAGAATGGGTGAGTGTGTACTCCGCGGAGTTGGCGCATGACTTGAGGGCGTATGCCGGTGGCTTCCCGCCTGACGGCTCGAACGGTGGTAATCGCAGGGAATCTGCGGTTGGTTGGTGCTCTACACATACGATTCGCCACGCTATAGTATGCACAATTGTCCTCAATCCGTGAAAGGATCGCCGCAGTCAAGATAGGTGTTCGATGACGGCGGCATCGTGGTACCAAGCGGTAGCATCCTGTGGCCCGTTCTGAAGCATAGTGCTGCGTGCAACAGCGAAGCAAAAGTCTTGTCCGAGATTCGTTTTGAGCGCGTTCAGTGTATCAAGCCACGATGCGACGCCACAGCCTGTGTGATAGACAGTTGAAGACGAGAGGAACGGCACCAGGCGGCAATGATCTATTCATCCTACGTTACCGAATCGCAGTGGGTATAGGTCGATTGTAATCGTAAAGATAGATTGAGCTCACAGAATGTTATTACGCAGTTTTACAAAGCACGTTTTCGACGACCAGGGCAATTAATTCCTGATGAATGCTGTTTCGAGCCCCGATCGTCTCGTGTCAAGTCATGTCTTCATATCTTCTGCACGTCTCGTGCAGCTGGACAAAGCTGAAGAAAATGCGCTGCGGACAGAACCATGCAGCCCATTCGTTTCTGGTACGATGTGGGTGTGGGAGACGTAATGATGCGAGGAGCCTTTGGCGGGTGTGATGCATAGAGGTTGCAGTCGGCGGTCTGAGACATGGAGTAAGCATTGATCCGTCTCATTTTATAAACTATTAGAGCTGGATCAATGGCGTACCTTGCATCGTGCTCTTCTCTCTGTCTAGACCGCCCAGCTCTCCCGGCCCCGAGCCAACTACGAGGTGTCCGCGGAAAGGCCCCAAGTAACGTCTATATTACCAAGATGCCGAAGATTCGCCATACTAGATAAACTGAATCTGAAACGAGACTTTCAGGCAAGCGCGTGGTGCATGTGAAGCGCAAGCTGTCCGACGGTGGATGGAGGAGCTAGGAAAGCGACGCAGCGACAGCGCGGAAGCTTGAAGCGGGCACGAGGCGAGCTTTGTGGCGCGGGAACGCCACGTGGGCTCACGCGTCCAGGCGCTTTTGACGACCTCGCATTTTCTCTCGCCGTCTCTCGTCCCATTCGCCGAAGACTTGTCCGCTCCTTGGAGTCCAGCGAAACTTTGCCCCCTGTTGCATGGGACACGTGATATTTATACTTGAAGCTTGATACTTCCTGTCTCTCGGTCGACTTACAGCAATGCACAGTTCTTTGTCTCCAGGTCTTCTTGCTCAGCGAACGTGGGTCAAGACGCACAAACAGTAGATGATCGATGGCGCATACAGGATCGAATTGCCAAGATCCTGATAGGAGAGCGGCACTCTTCTTCGCCCATGGTGCGTATAGCAGCTCGTCAGTGTCTTACCCTGATTACTGACATATTGCCAGCGTTCTCTATTATCATTTCATCGCGTGCGCGGGCTCTCTCGGCATAACCCTTTCTCTGATTCATTCACTACCGCAGCCATTGAAACAATACTTAGTGCTCAATCCTACCTATCCGCCCTGCCCCGTCTCGCCCGTTCCCAACCATCCTCCGGCTAGTCCTGCAGAGACCACCGGCTTGAAGTTACGCCATGCCGTAGTGCTGTTCACAAGATATTTCCCCTGTTATATTGCAGATAACATCACGTATCTGCGACGTGCAGTGGTCTCCCTCTGCCAGCATAAGCAAGCGAACCCCGTGTCCTACGTCTCAGGCACAACGAAATCAGAGCACGCGTCTGCGTTGCCCTACCATCTACGACGCTCTTCCTTGCTTCTACTGTTGCAGGGGTGAGCATCTGCTAAATAGCTTGAGAGTGATTGGATGCTAATCATCGCGCTTCCCGCGGTTGTGTCACAGAAGACCCAGTTTTTGCGATTCATGGCTCATGGACGACATGCCGATACCATACCTTGACCTGTCCTTAGTACCTCTTACCTAACCAGCCGCTTTCGGAACTGGACTTGTGAACTTTCAAGACTCAGGAGATTACCTATCCCCTGTGTACAGCGCAGCAGAGATGTCTCAGGATGGGACGCGCCGCACCCTGTACAAGGACCTGCTATGCGAAGATAAACCGCGGAACAACAATCAGGAATTAAGCCTATGTTCTGTGCAGTGCTGCAGCCTACCCGCAGACAACGCACGATGTACCTAGCGTCCGCGTCATCGCATCCCACGGGACCAAGTACTACTCAACAATTGGTTCTCTGACGCTGCATCAAGAACCTGGAACTCGGATGTGCCGAGATAGCAACCCCCGGGCTTGTGTCTCCCCCTCAATCGAAGAAACCATCCTTCTCAGCCTCCACATCAACTTGGTTCGGCTACTCTCCCCGTACAAAGCCCTTCGTGTACATCCCTGCCGATTTCCGCGTCCTCTCGGGAAACGAAGGCGCCGTCCATAGGCACTATACGGCTACAATCTATCCTCCTGACGCATGAGTATAGCCGCGTCCAGAAGTCAATGCCGTACGCAACGTTGCTGCTTCTCAGCAGGGCTTTGTATCGCCCACTCTTCGCACTCACGGCATACACGTATCTGAGTCCTGTCGTCCTCGCAATCCGTATACATACCATCGATCGCGGAAGACCCTTGACTGGTACCTTCGAACATTGGGCTATATGGACTGTACGATCCGGACCGTCTGTGCCTCCAGTGGAAAAGCACACAAGCTGTGGATACAGACGCGGGGGTCCATACGCATACCATACCAAACGATGCTGTGCATTTGCGACGACCTGGGCGGTTACACCAGGCATTCCTGGATGATTGATTGCCTTCCACTTACTCCCAATTCTCGCATTTAGACCTTGCTGTGTACTGAGGCCCCTAAGGTGTAAAGCGTCGCAAAGCCCTGCTCCTCTCCTCCAGGCGCGCTGTTATCCCGAAACTCATACTGTCCCTGCATACGTGATGAAATTTAGCTCTATATGGCTCGAGGCGGCCGTGATTCCACAGTCACCAAATGCAGCTCGTCCGCGAATTAAGGTGAGGACGATCGCTCTCAATCAGCACACATCTAACCAACCAAATAGTACGCACCTTACAATGTGGATTTAACGCTGTTCTCTGTGTTTCATCAGGGCCGATGGCGGACCAGCTCATGCTGAGGCTGTGTAAACCCTAACCACAGATCAGAAGTTTGGGCCCCGAGATACGGCATTCTTTGAGTCGTCCTTCCTATGCTAGCCTCAGATTCTCACAGCGTATTCCAACTCAGCGCTATAAACCAGCATCCTCCACGGCTTTGATACAGTCTGACCGGACACATGCTCTGCTCTTATGGCAACCACAAGCGACAAAACCATGTCCTCCAGTGTTGCGCGCGCGCCTGAACATATATAATGCATCTCCCACTTATACGGTGTTCCCATTCCCATGGACCAATCTTCGGCCATACTCGATCTTTTCAATGTCGACGACGATCTCTTTGACCCCTTCGACTCTGGCAGATGTTTCACCGACACCAAAGCACTGGACGCTACTCTCAAGAAGAGAAAGAGGAACAAGAAGTTGGATAGCCGGGCTAAAAAGAGGAAGAAAGGACACAGGCAGCGGAGGTCGAAACACGGCGGACGCGCAGACAGAAACTCATTTGGAGTCAAGAAGGTGGTGGAGAGAGACGGCACGGCGAAGGAGGGGGTATCACGGCTACTGATTGAAGGGCAGTGGCATTTGGTTCCAAATAAGCTCTGGGCGTGGAGGGCGCATGGTACGGCATACCAACGCTGTTACGAATGTGGCTTCTCTGATGATTGTCGACATCAGTTCCATTTTGCGTGGCACAAGGTGCGGGCTTTCAAGAGAAGTGGCTGGCCATTGAACTCACAATAATACAAAGGATCAGCCTTCGCGGGAGTGCCGATATACATTATGGAGGCCCGAGGTACACCCAACATTCCTGATATCCATCTCGCTGATCATGACCTGCTGTCAAGCTGCTCAGGCGAGACATACACAAAGTCGAACACAAGCGAGGTTCACCAGGAACGCTGAACACACCGCCTCGTTCGTCTGAGCAGCAAGATGCCGCGACACTAGCCGCACAGCTTCCCCAAGAACTCTTTGCGCACATATACGCGTGGGATGACTGCGAGTTGGCGAGGACGTGCCGGCTTGTATGTCGATACTGGGAGAAACAATGCCGAAGCGCTGCATTCAGAGACATTAATCTGCGAGATTCAGAGAGCAGGGTAGTCGATTTGATGCGCCGGTTCAAAGATGATCCCGCTTGGCAGCACATCCCACCGCTGGTGGAGGACATCGAGAACCTCCCAAGGTACACCCATGATTCGGAGGCACCATGGGTACACCTTCTCGATCCGCGTTGGAAGCCGTGGGAGCTGACAGTCCAAGGACCCATCCCTGGGCAACAAACAATTCGATCGATCCACTTTTCCCTCCCTCGATCCCTGCCATCGTACTCTCGAAACATCACGCGCGTCTGGTTGTGGAACGTCCACTTCCGCCGCTTTGAAGACACAACTCGTCTGGTATGCGATCTGCCAGATCTGGAGCATTTCAGTCTCGAAGGCGCGACATGGGGCACGCTGCCGACAGAGCTTCCACTCCGACGGCCACGAGCTAATCGCAACAAACTGAAACTGGTCCGCTTTGACGGAACGTGCTCAGTGACGGACGTCGAGTCGCCGTCGTTCAACTTTTCTGCTCTCACTCTCTTCCTCGGTGTCCACTCTGAAGCATCTTTTTTACCCTCAGCTGTCCTCGCAGCTACTCAGGCTCTAGCGCAGATCGTCTATCGGTCGTCTGAATGGACTGCTGTGACAGTCCGTTCGGATTCAGATGGACGCGTGAACTACCTTGGTGAGTCTTTCTTCCCGACACCTCATGCCGACAATATTCTCAAGGAATTGGTCTATCACTGCCATAGAGCACGCCTCATCTCATAGTCCTGGGACCACGGATCCGATCAGTATCGTACAATTGTCCAAGGATCCAACCAACGGAAACATGTTTTTCGTCTTCATCGACTCTCGCAAAATTGACGACAAAACAAGTTGCTGGGCCTGGCTGAATTCCGCCGTCGTGTCCCTGCCTCAGTATTGGCACCCGCGTATTCTGCTCGGTTTCGACTGTCGAGAGGATATGCTTGCTTACGCAGCCGAAATCGTAAAGGCACAGCTGGCCTCGCTGATAAACCTCGAACAGATGCGATGTACCGTGTCACTAGAAGAAGAGCGACATGGAGACCGGAACATACCTTACTGGTATGAGGCAACGCTTGGTTCTGAAGAAGTACGGGGTGCGTCTATACCTCTCATTGTTTACCATCCGCGCTGATCTGTCCCCGCAGGGGAAGGAGTCGATTATCCACTTGATGTTTACCCAGACTGGCAGATTGTCTAGTTCTCCTAGTTCCCAGCTCGCGCTAAACACAGCACAGTCGCTAGCTACTTTCTCAACCGTCACGGCACTAAATATATTTTGCTGCCGTCGCACTTGACCTCCACTGCCTAACATATGGTCGTCCATGCCAGAGTTCCACAACTGCTGTGACTGTTAGGACTCGCTCCAATGCAGGGCTTGTCATCCGTACTCATATAGAGGTGCCTGATGCTTGACGTCGCGGAGAGATGGCAAGGCGGAATGGACCCGGAGACTGGATCGTAGCGCAAGCATCTAGATTGCCGTTGGCAATATGAGCAATAAAATTAAGCTTTCTGGATGGCATATCTTGCACAAGGCCTATCCTCGGCTCAGACTACTCAGCTCACCTCAGATCGGCCGTCCACTAGACTCAAGCAATGCCTATTGGCTTGAAATGTGGCGTGGAAAAGCCACGTGTGTCCGCGCGGCGCGACGCTCTGACGACCTTACGCTTTCTCTGAGTCTCGTCACTGCATCCAACTCACCGTCTTATTTGTTCATGTCCTGTGATCCTGCTTCACGTTTCACACTGTCTGTCTTAACTTCGATTTTTTCTGATTGGATCCCTTTGATAGCCTAGCGGATGAAGAACGCGCGTTTTTGAGAGACATTGTGCTCAGTGTGTTGACGGGCGATGAGAGGTCTTCTCGTCCGTTGTACTGGTGCGTCTTGCTCTGAGGCCTTTTGCTCTGAAAACTAAATGGTCCGTATTGGTCACAATTAGTGTGAAGATCAGACGACGGACACAACTGGAGACGCTTGCAATATGACGGCCAGCGCACAGGCCTGCAGTTCTTCATTTTCCATGCACGCTCATCCAACTTAGGCTGGTTGCGCTTTGCGGACCATGAGGACCATTTTTCACCGTCGATTCTCGAAAGTTGCAAGATGACATCCATATATTCTGCTCTTATCCTTCGTGTATTGACCGACTCCCATCACCGCACTCTTCTCGAGTGTGCAGCACGTCCTTTCCTTCGGCCGCAAATTTCATCACACAAGAATCAGCGGGAGAGCTTTCAAGCCTCTAGTCGCGAGAATTGAATTCTTGGACAGTCTCAACATCTTCAAGGTACACGACTGTCTTACAAAGCTCAAAGCGCGGACCCATTCCATTTGCATCGAACATTGAGGCGACCTCCAAGTTTATCGAGGCGTCTTCTTAGGCCCATTAAGAGCTAATGCGCCGCCTCAACCAGTCCCAACTATCTCGCATGCGCACCTCACTGCAAGCGTGTTGCTACGATCACAGTCAAGACGCAATGGCACCCTTGCAACATTTACAGTCCGTATACAAACCTTAAGCATGCGCCCATGGACTTACCGGCGGCCGAACGATGCCAGTTTGTTGCGAGCTTCGCAACGGGTGGTTCAGCATTGTGCTGGGTCACGATGTCGGAAGGTTCTGGGTCAGATGGCGAGTAATTGGTACAAATGGGAGTAGCGTAGAGGTGCGTTGTGCGCTGCTTGTGCGGTGGCTACATCTAACTTGCTCCGCTCAATAGTATATGGGGCTCTTGCAACTCACAAGATGCACGATCTGCAGGTACATCTACAGCGGCCCTGCGGGGCTTGGTTACTGGATGAGAGGATGATGGTAGTTATGTGGCCGACCTTATCTTTGTCGTACGCAAGTCAACAAGCTTTACTCCCATGAAGATTCTTGCTGGCAGCAGGAAAACCGTCCTAGTCGACAACACAGGGTCGGATTCCGGCAGCAAGCTACACGGCGTGATAAATGGAGGGCGAATAGCCTATATACGACCACGTTCGTACCGCTGTGCAAGGAACCATCTCATCCTCTTCCGCCCATGACCTACTAGTGCCGGTGAAGCCCGGACAGCTTCGTCATGAAGGTTGTTTGCGGCCATGTGTTGACTGATCTCAACTTTCTCAGTCTATGAACTGGTCGTGTTCATGGGTCAGCATGCGTTTCGTTAACAATACCTCAGCTCCTGAACATAACCAGGCGTCGATTCCACGGAACCTAGACGCCATAAACGACCGCCCGTCCTGCCATGATATAGACGATCGCTCACCTTCTAGACAAGTCGCACTGCAGCAGCGGACTTGGATATCTTCCGCGTGAGTAATTTCCATACATCCACAAAATCGCAAAGGCTGATCGCTCAGAATCCGTCACAGGAGCCATGCAAATCTTGATCGCAGACGGGAAGCTCGGGTCTTCCTACCAGTCCTACCGATCGTGGCTTATATGCCTGTGATCCATCCCAGCGCCATCCTTTATTTGAGCATTATACACTGCCTCAGCAAAACAGCACCTTTGCATTCTCACTCTCGAGAGGACGCTTGCTCGTATGGTGGAGCCTTCGGATGCATACCATGGCCTTGAAGATACGCCATAACGTCTACGCACAGCTTCTTAGTACGCAAAGCGTGCTCCATGTCTATTGTAGCAGTACGTGATGTCTGCCTGTCGGCCTTCGGACATCGGATTTCCTTAGTCCGCGCATATGGCTATTGATGCAACGTATATACAACGCTTCAGACACGACAGCTATCTCAGGCCTCGTCGCTCAGGTCTCAGGGCTTGCGACACCCATGGATCCCTGCTTCAGACTTGCTCCACTACCACTCAGGGTGACCTCGCCAAATCCTGGATATATGCCCACGCCGCATCATAATGTATGTGCTGCGCCATATCCTGATCGATGGTACCTGATCGATTTCCATGTTTTCATTAGTGGAACGTACGACACTCGGAATTGCGGTGCTAAAGCGCTCATGGCTCCCATCGTCTCACTTCTTATGCGAATACAGTTCTGCTAACACAGCGGGGTCGATGCAGACCTAAACAGTCCCTCTCCCCTTGCTAATCGAAGCTCGCCTCTGTGAACACTGATGAAGAACCTTGACTGGATCCTTCGAACCTCGAGCTATATGTTCCATACGTCATGGATACAGTGCAGCTTCCATACACCAGTGTACGCGGATCACTATTTCGGGAATTACTCTTACCTCCGGTCAACAATTTTACAGCGCGGCGCGCGCAAGTCTTGGATGAAGATAAATATTGTCTGAATCGTTCTGTTTCTTCTTTCACACGGTTCCATCCTCGATCCGAACTCATTTCACACATCTCCACCGGCGCGCAGCGGCCCTTGGCGTGGATGCATATCGCGAGGTCCGTTAGTTGCAGGATAGAAAAGTGTTGGCGTAGAACCAAGGACGGAGTAAGAGAGTGGACGCAAGGTCAGACTTCGCACAGAAGTGCCGTACAAGTAGGGAACTTGAGCTACTCAGAGAAAGTGCAGGTGAGCAAACACAACTCCGTAGACTCGAGCAGCAACTCATGGGGAGTCTAGGACGGGGAAATCGAAGGGACAGTGCGTATAAAGAAGGGTATGGCGGAGGCGTTGATCGATGGTCAATGGTATCGGATATCGAACGAGCTCTGGGCATGGAAGCCGCGCAATACGACATACCGACGCTGCCATGAATGCAGCTTCAGTGATGATTGCCAGCCCTCACGTTGTTATTGGGCCCGCGTGGTATGGTCTTTCTGCGAGAATATCAACTGTCAGCAGCTAATGTTGCTAAAACAAGGGCCGTTATCTGTCGGAGTACGATTTTACGTTATGGTGCCCCGAGGTGCGAATATAACACTCCCTGAGTTGATTACTCTCGCTGATAACAATCTGTGATGAAGTTTCTACATGCACCTGAAGCGACCCACATATTGGGTGTATCTGAAGCACCGCATTTTCTACCCGTGTCTTCCCATTCATTTGAACGGCGCGACGTGGGGACACTAGCAACACAGCTTCCACCAGAGCTCTTCGAACACATATATGCGCAAAATGACTACGAGGTGGCAAGAGCATGTCGTGCAGTGTGTAAATACTGGGAGAAGCAGTGCAGAAGCGCCGCACTTAAAATAATCGGCCTGCGGTCAGAGAGGAAGGTATTCGATTTGGTGCGCGAGTTCAAACATAACCCAGCCTGGAAGCACATTCCGCCGCTTGTCGAAGAGATCACGGAAGTCCCATACTACACCCAGCACACAAAAGCGCCGTGGATGCACCTCCTCGACCCGCGTTGGGAGATACCCGATTTTTGGATTGGAGGGCCCTTCCCCAGACACCCGACACTCCGATCGATTCACTTTGCGGTCCCTCGATCTCTTCCCCGCTCGTTCTCCCGAGGTATCACACAAGTCAGTATATCATGTGTCCATTTCCGACGCTTTGAAGACACAGCTTGCTTAGCTGCCGAGATGCCTGATTTAGTCAGGCTTTGGCTTGGTTGGACGACGTGGAAGTTGCTCCCTGCCGAATGTCCTCGCCGACGTCCTCGATCCAATCGCAGCCTGCTAAGGGAGGTCACCTTCGACCCATCGTGCTCGGTAGCGGAAAACAAGTCGCCGTCGTTCGCTTTCGCTGCTCTCGTGCTTTTCCTCAGCATCTACTCCCCTTCGTCCTTCTTCCCCTCAGACACCCTCCCCGCTATCCGAGCTCTGGTGAAGATAGTCCGTTGCCCGTCCGGTATGGATAATGTAGAGGTGAAACAAGACTCTGAAGGACATGTAAAGTACCTTGGTGGGTCCCTCTCCCTACTGCATTTCCGGAGTGCTGATACACCACAGTCATCCATGCTAAATCTGAATTTATTTTGCGTGACAAACATGCGCATAGTGTATGCTTCACTCCGATCCTTATAATTCAATCTCTGCCTAGTTTCGACAACTCAACAGGCAAAAACAAACTCTTAATCTTCATCGACGCTCAAACTGTCGAGAACCGATCAAACTGCGAGACTCAGATAAGTTCTGCCGTCAAGCTCCTGCCTCAATCATGGCAGCCGCGAATCGTATTCTGTTTTCGCCACCCACGATACATGCTTCGATTTGCGTCAAAAGTGGTAGACAAGCAGTCCATGTTAGTTGCAAGCCGTGGGGAGGTACGGTTTACCATATCGCAAGTGGAGAAACGAAAGCAGGATCAGCGTTGGAGGGCTTATTGGTATGCGGCAACGCTTGCGTCAGAAGAGCTGCGAGGTGCGTCTGAATATTCCTTGGTACGCAACTCGCACTGACCTATCCCGGTAGGCATCGGAGCCACAGATCCTCTCAAAGTGTACCCGGACTGGTGGTAGACCCTCCAGCCCGCAGATCGCGCGCCGAAACAGACAGTGTAACTTGAGCTTCATTCATGTGCCGTGACGCACGGATGTTCTTTTAACTTACTCTTACCTGCTCTACAGCTTGGCTGTGCCGAGTCTGTGCACGCAGTGTTGTTGATTACAAAGTCCAGTCCACAATTATTGCCAAATAATGTAGAGGGTGGCTCCTTCAGAGGGTTAGAGAGGCGTAGGGTCTCGGACGCTTAACGATCACAAGCGGACGAACAATCCTTGTGAGGCCTTGTGGCGTGGGAGTGCCACGTGGACCTGCGTGTCGAGAAGCTTTGACGATCTTACTCTCTCTCACTGCCTCACTGCCCTGTCCGCTTCTCGTCTTGCGCTTTTGCTGCATGTGTCGGATTACGCCTCTGCATGAGTTTACACCATCTTGAACCAGTATTCCGGATACATAGCGGAGGAAGAACACGACCTTTCAGAAGAGAACGTCTTCTCTTTTTTTTTTTTTTTTTTTTTTTTTTGGATGAGCGCGTCGTGTGTAAACGACTAGCGAGCCCACAACCGCACTCGGACGGCCTGAGCCTGCACGCTAGATAGTGGTGGACGGCCACCGCGCTAACCAGGGGAAAAATGCACTTACGCACGCCAGGAGGGCAGTGTGGGACTCGGGCCGTCCGTTGAACGGATTCAGTCGGGCGGCTCTATACCCACTAAAACCCCAGGGGTATTGATCCAGTCGTCCGGTAGAGTGTCGTTGTCGCGGAGGGTACCGTCCCATGTACGCAGGACGAGGTCGCGTGGAATTGCCTGGCGATCATAGCGCCACGCGCTCGTCATAATGCGATCAAGTGCGAGGCGCGAGTTAATCGTGAACAGCCACCGGCGCGAAATTTCTTTCACGGTGTGCCACCGTTGGACGTCGTCGCCGAATTCGATGCGTCGTTCGCACCTCAGCTTCCATATGAGGTACGCCGATTCAGATACGAGAATGGAGAAGAGCCGCCTGGCGCCAGGGCAGACCTGCCCTTGGCGTTCGAAACTAATGAGACTACATCCCAGGATGGTACCCATACAGATGGGAGGCCACAGCAGGCCTTTGAGCTCGAAGAGCCGTTGCGCTAGCTCCCAGATCAGGCGCGCACCGGGGATATCGCATTCGAGGAGCATGTGCGGCACGGATTCGACGACGCCGCAGGTGGGGCACAGTGCACGGTCCTCATATCCGGGGATGTGCTCCCAGTATGAGCCGCACCTCAACGCACTGTGCATACACTTCCAAAGGAAATCGGAGATCGGGCGCGAGATATGCTTGGAGCGGAGGGAGGTCCAAACGAGCTCGGGGGATGGGAGAGTCCCAGCGATGTCCAGCACCGCCTGCTGAACGAGCTCCACGTTCTCGGCCGTTTTACGTCGGGCGGGTACAGGGCGAGAGGTCAGTATCCCCCGGTATGCGAGGGCTTGGGACAGCGTGCTAATCTGCGCCCCCGACAGGTCGAAACGGGGCGGCACCGCAAGGTCCACCTCTTCCGCTTGGTCGAGTCCTGCACCTTGGCCCGCCAGGTCGTCAGCGCCTTCGTTTCCATCGTCGCCACTATGCCCTTTCACCCAGCGGAATGTTGTGGGCGCGGACCGTCGTCGCAGGTGGTAGGCGGTCGCTCGAAAGAGTTCGGAGTTGGCGACGTTGATCCATCCGCGAGCTTCCCACACGGGGAGCTGGAGGGTCAACCCATCAATGACATATTTAGAGTCAGAGACAATGTGGAGGGGGGCAAAAGGGGGTGCGTTCTGCGCAGCATGCAACACGGCAACTAACTCCCCAACTTGATTAGTTTGCGGGAGCGTGGGTGGGACACGTAGAGATTTGTTCGCGGGGTGGGCCGCCCCATACCAGATCCCACTGCCGGCTCGCGCTCCGGTCTCATCGTGGACGCACGCTCCGTCCGTGAACACAGTGACGGCTTCTTCATCAATTTGGAACACTCGCTGGGGCCTCAAAGCGGGGGCCGGGGTCATGCGTTCGGGGGCGACGAAGACGCGGAAGCCATCAGCAATGCTGCGTGTGGTCAAGGAGGGGTCGAAGAGGATGGCGGCATCCGTTTTACGAGCGTGGATGTTCGCACGCTTGCGATGACTGGTCAGGGTCAAACCGTCTCGGTTTCCTCGACCTCGGGGGGACCATTTTCGGCCAAGTGAAGTCAGAACACCATGCGCGAAAGTCGCGCAGCGGTGAGGGTTCCGACACCCCCGCGCTCGGTCAGCGGTGCAGTCGTCGCATGGACAGTCAGCGGCAGCTGTGTGGGGAGGATTCCGTGGGTGGCGGCAGCGCCGTGTGGCGCGACTTAGGCCGCCAGTGGTGAAGATGGCGTGATGTTCTCGAAGGCATCGGGCGCAGCCCGAGTTGTTTTTGTTGCGGATAGACATAGGAATACCAATATGGTACCAGGCGGGTAAGTCGCGTTTTAGGGAGCGAGAGAGCTTGACGGCGTGGAAACTAACGTTGTATTTCTTTGCAGCCCGGAGTATTCGACGGAGCGGTTCGGGGAGGGTAGAACTAGAGTTGGAGTTCACCTTCCAGGTTTGTAGGAAGACATTCATCTGGGATATCTTCTGGACGACTCCGGATGCACGCGTCACGGCATGCCCGAGCAGATCGTCTGCGACGAAGGCCCAAAGCGCACGCCTTACATCAAGTCGGAGGAAGGAGCGAAGCCACATCAGGTCGATGGCATCGTTGCGTGCCCGGATATCGAGAATTCCGAGGCCACCATCTCTCATTGGTCTACAAATGGTTGCCTCATTGACCGTAGGTCGTTGGTCATCCCAAATGAAGTTTTTCAAGATGGTCTCGAGTTTCCGGCAGACAGACGTAGGCATGCCCTGTACACGAGCTAGATACTGTGTACGTCCCCCCACCACCATCTGCGTGATCAGCTGCTTACCTCGGAAGGTAGGGTGGAGAGCCGCCCAGCGGCACAGGTCGTCCTGCACCAAGTCCAGGACTCGGGCCCATTGTGCGGCAGCATCGATGCCATTCCCGATCCAGGCCCCGAGAATCCGCACGGCTTGGCCATCTGCCGCAATACGGCTCACTGTCGCAGGTAGTTCAGGTCCTCCAGCCCGGAGACGTCTAGTCGCAACGACGGAAGCTCGGTAGACAGGGGTGCCCATAGGTATGATCTCGGTCTTGTTCACATTGAACTTTGCTTTTGATGCAACACACCAGTCATCTAGGACCATTTGCAGATCTTCAAACTCGTCATTCATGGACAAGTAGACCGTGGTATCATCGGCGAAGAGTTTTGTGATCAGGCGGTCCGCGGCCCCAGGGATCTCATAACCGGACAGTGTGGAGGAGCGGAGCATGTTCGCTAGGGGCTCGATAGCCAGGTTAAACAGAAGGCAGGATAGCGGGTCACCTTGACGCACCCCTCGAGTAACACGGAAGGGTGAGCTCATTTCTCCATTTATCATGACTATGGTAAACGCATCACGGTACAGGCTCCGCACAGTGCGAACAAAGGAGTCCGGCAATCCGAAGGCCAGTAGCGTCTGCCAGAGGTAGTCGTGGGCGACCTTATCGTATGCTTTTTCTTGGTCCAGCGCCACGATGACTCCGTTGTCCTCGTTGGCTTCGGCATATTCCAGCATTAGTGTGGCGAGCATGGTGTGGTCCGCTATGTCTCGTCCGGGGACAAAACCGGCTTGGTCAGGATGGATCAGCTGCGGTGCAATGCGAGCTAGGCGCACTGCGTATTCTTTTGTGAGTAGCTTATAGTCGGTGTTGAGGAGTGTGATAGGTCGGTAATTGGCTACGTCTCTGATGTCCCCTTTTTCCTTATAGATGGGGCACATCCATCCCTTGGGAAACTCAGTCCCAGGCCGAACTCCCGAGGCCACAATGTCGTTATAGAGCTGAGCAAGTACGGCAGCGATATTAAAGCCTGGTTTGTCTTGGTCCCTCAATTTAGCGAAATGGTTATCAAGGGACTTCCAGAGCTCGTAAGGTATACCATCAACTCCAGCAGCTTTCCCGGTCGGGGCCGCTCGAATGGAGGCTCGGACGGAGTCTTCCGTAAAGGAGGACTCAAGCGCCCTACAATCTGCCCCAGAGGCTTGTGTAGAGATTGTTTGCAGGGCTTCCTCAATCTTGATAGTTCGGAGGTCAGGCGGGACCGGGGGGCCGTCATGCGCGGTTTGGAGCTCATTGTGATAGTCTCGAGCAAGTTCTGCCATTTGGTCGGATCGCATTGCGGGGTGGTCTGGCTGTCCGGGCCGATGCAAGGCATAGAATATGTCTCGCGGCTTATGGTCCTTCGCGGTCTTTGGCCAGTACTTGTTCATGGTCTCGCCACGGACGCGGTGGTTCGCCTGGCTGACTAGCTTCGTTTTGGCGTAGCGGCGATGTTCAAGGTCAGCTGCACGCTCTCGAAGCAGGTTCACTTCGATGTTGCGTGGATCAGAGGGGTCGTTAAGAACCTCTCGTGCTACCTGCGCTGCTTGTCTATTTAGGGCGTCGATCTGGTGCTGCAAGGTGGGTCCCAGCGCCTTGCAGTGCTTGCGGATGATGCTGACCATATCCTGTTTGAAGGAGGCGTAAAGTGTCTGGATGCATGGTGTGTCGGGCGCCGGGTCATCGCCTGGTGGTGGGATGTCCGCAATGTTGCGTTCGAGATCTATCCCGAGAGCCGTCAGCTTCTCTAGGAGTTTGGTGTCTTTTAGAGCGTAGAGTGGGACCGTCCACCGACCATTCCCCGTGTAGGGCACCGTAGTGTCCCAAATCGATACCGACACCAGGAAGTGGTCTGTGACAAGTGGCGCAGTTGGGTCGATACTCCAGTGGAAAGCTGTGTCAACAAGATTCTGGCACAGGTATATTCGATCAATGCGGGATTTACTCGTATGCCCAGATGTTCCCGGCTGGGGAAATGAATAGGACGTGGCCGTGGAGCAACGGAGGCGCCACCCATCAGTAACTCCAAGGGACAAAGTCAGGTCCCGCAGGGCAGAGACAGGCGGCTCAGGATCACTACGGCACGGTGCACGGTCCAGCGGATCCTCAACAACATTGAAGTCACCGAGGACGACATCAGGCATTGAGCCACGATGGGCTGCAAAATAGGTCTGCAGGGTGCGCCACATTCCAGCGTTTGCGTCGCTTGCATTTGGAGCATAGACGGCAAGTACCCGAAGTAGTCGTCCGCCATGCCATGGTAGCGTCACCAGTAAGGCACGACCAGGGATCAGCACCGATGCGGTGGCTCGCTTGGCGTCAGTGTAGTCGAGGTTGAGGACGACTGCTACTCCCGAGGCAGACGTAGACGGAGGGTTCGCGGACAGAATCTTCAACCGCTTTCCATAGATAGCATGCACATCGTCAATAAATTTATCGTCTAAGTGGGTTTCTTGCACAGCGACGAGGCCGAGTTTACGGTTTTTCATCAGAAAGGCTAGCTGATGCCATTTGCTTTGCGACGCATATGCGGAGTCTGCACCGCGGCCTTTTATATTCAAGGATGCAATACGCAGCGAGGACTTAGTACGCTTTCGGTCAGGCGGTGGGTCACGGTAGTCATTATTCCTTGGTCTAGGATTATGAGGCAAACGGGGAACAGTATTATCAGGGACGCGATCCTGCTGTACTCGAGCCTGAATCCTTGGTAGGGCGGGCTCGGGTGCAGGGGAAAGGCTGCCATCGATCTCCCCTTCCCCGTCATTGCAGGAGCTAGTAGCAGCTGACCGGACTCGTGCTCTGGGGAAGGAGGAGGAGGGACCAGGAGACGGGTTAAGTACCAGGGGTTGAGTGTTAATATTGAGTTGACTAGTAGCGACCGCTGTTCGCTAGCCCTTTACGGTCATGAAGGGTAGCGGGCTCTAACCGGGCTCCACGGGTTGGCTATGTCTGTTCGGTCACGCATCACACCTTCGGGAGGTTTTGCGACACCTGAAGACTTCAGCTTCTCAGCACGGCACGCCAGGACCTAAATAGGTCGCCGTTGAAAGTTCCAGTTACCCGCTTTCCCGTCCGTCGTAACGTCGGTATATTTGGGCAGGCAACTGTTCAGGGCGTCCTCAGTCAAAGGCCAAAGTCAGGACACCCTTTTGGCCACCAGGCTGTATCATGTCGTCCACAAAGTTTCCCGAGCAACGATGTGCAGGATCACAGACTGTTATATTTGCATAAAGCGAGATACAGTCACAAGTCAGCATAGGTACAGCAGTAATCATATGTCCATTGTCTAGCGACGTTCCGAAACCCAACGTCCACGGCGTCCAGCACCAAAGCTGTGGTCATTCGCCGGGCCGGGACCTTCCCCCTCTCGACGTCGGGGACCAGAGCGACTGGCTCGTGCAGCTGAGGGGTTCATCGTAGAGTGTGGCTTATGTCCCGGGCCATGCCATCCTGGCAGTGATGGATAGGGGCACAATCCGCGGGGATGATCGGCCCCATGGCAGACTCCGCATGCGTCGTCAGCTTCAGGGGCAACGAACTCCCCGTGGCCGATAGCAAGGTCCATAAAGTCGAGCTTGGCAAACGCTTCACGGAAGCTGGTGATGGCATGCGGACTGGTGTCTGGGAGTGAGATGTAGAGCCGAAACTCCGTATCTTCAGTTGCGTCTTGTCGGCGCACAGGGAGGACGTCAGCAGCTAGGCTTCGGGCGACCTGCTCCGTGGCCATCTTGGGGGACATGGGTTGGCCATCGAGGTCAAGTGGCGGGTCGTTGCCAAGCATGATGCGAACCGCTTCACGTATGTCGGGAGAGTCACAGATTTTTCTCCTAAAGACGGGAAGTATGGTCTTGACAACCTGTCCACGGTACTTCCGCAGGTTCCCAAGGTAGGTATAGTCGTGCTCGTACTCGGAGTAGCTGTGGATGAATATTTGAGCTTCCGGCGTTGCACAGCAACCTTTCCAGCTGAGCCGGAAGTGGTCCTCTTCTGACATGTTGTAGACCAGGATGGTGTGTGGGGCGCCGTTGATGCGGCTTGGTCCCCCGGGTGTGGTGCCAGGTGATATGAGGGCGTCGGTGGTGCCAGTGATGCGATGAATGAGGCCGCGAACCGCTCCCAGGTCGCCGCTGCGCTTCGGGTCAAAGTGTTCATCCTGCGGGGCTGCCCCCGCCATCTGTACATACGCCTTGTATCCGGGAAGGACCTTCCAGAGGTTCCGCTGTTCGGGAGTTACGCCCAGCAGGAGGAAGTCGGAGTTGGAACCGTGGATATGGGGGAAGCCTCCAGCAGGGCAGACTACGCACTGTGGTATTTCCCACTTGAAGTCACGGTCCGTGGAGTTGGTTCTTGCGACGACCATAGCACCTTCGGAGATGATCTCTTCAACAGGAGAGGGCGGCCGGTCCTCTTCAGCTAGTGGGATGTTGGTAGTTTCCTCGTTTTTAGCGATAGGGGGGCGGAAAAGAGGTTGCAGGTTGTTGTGATGGAAGTGCAGAGCGGTGGCCTTGTACTCATTGTAGAGAGAAAAGACAGAGACGCGGTCGTCTCGCGATGGACCTCGGACAATGGGGGGTCCGAAGTTGCGTACTTTGCCTTTGCCTTTCTTAGTGACGGCAAGCGTGTGAGGGAAGTCGCGCGCTATGTCGCTGTCTGCGACATATACACGGATAGGCGAGTCAGGCATGCGAGGCGTCCAGTCCTCATGGTCCTTTGGTCGTCGCCACGGGCGGCTGGCGCGTATCACATTCAACTCGTCTTCGGTTGGCGTGGCCGACGTGATGACCATAGCATTTTCGATACGTAGCGTGCCATGGGTGACCGCCCAGAGCTTCAGCAGCTCTTCCTCGGATGGCTCGTACTCTTCCCAGTCGGGTGTGCTCTCTTGTGCGAGTACCTCTGGGTCGACAGGTGATGGTGGCCGTCTCTCCGCCACCCCTGCGTCCTCGTCATCCTCCCAGTCGTTGGTAGGAGGTGCGTCTTCCGGTGCACGGAAAGAGGGGCGAAGCCCCGGCCGATCCTCGCCTGCATAGATGTATGATGTGACCTTAGGTGGGTAAGGAGTGTCCGGGCGGATGCGCTTTGCAGCGCGCTTTGCAGAGTTGTCCGGGATCACCACCCGAAGACTCCCATGAGGTCCACTGGAGATCGGCGAGGGCGTACGGGAACGTGTGCGCTTTTTGGGAGCGGGTTGAGGCACCCCAACAGTTCGTTTCGCGCCAGGAGGAGGTAAAGTCTCAGGCGGATGCTATGTCATTTATCAGGGTACGGAAAGGTTTTCGTACAAGGTGGGTACACACCTGCGCAGGGTTCTTGCTCTGAGGCGAGCCCAGCCTGGCATCAGAGCCGTGGTGCTTTGGACGTTGCCTGGAGATCTTCGTCCATTCTGCTCCTTCGTCCTCGGAGGGGGGAGCACTCGAGTCCTCCTCCAGAAAGCCGAGGGCAGGGCCTGGTGCGCCATGGCCCTGATCGGTTGCTCCTTCCTTACGGGCGGTGCGCAGCGGGGTCGTAGCACGAGCATAGCTCATACGAGGTCCTCTAGTCTTGGTGGGGGTGGCCACAAAGTCATCCTCAGAGAGGTCCGAGAGTTCGACTTCCTGCAGCTCTGGCATAGGATCAGGGCTGCTCCTAGGGTTCTGCCTCTCGGAGAGCGTCGGGCTGTTCTCAGGGGAGGACGGCAGAGACACCTGTCCTTCTGAGGGAGTACCGGAGGGTTTCTCGGACCCTTCCTCATTAGCCTGGTTCAAACATTGTACAGTCAATGTCTGTGAGCGGCAGACAGGCTGAGAGCTTACCGGAGTCTGCAGCATGCTCTCGGTACCCTGGGGCATACGGTCAGGCTGTCCAGCGGCAGTAGCTGGGGCGGCTTTATCTTGAGCGGCGATGGTGTGCCTCTCGGAGGATCTTCCCGCAGAGGCGATAGTCTGTCGACCTGTGGTACCGCCGGCCATCTTGGAGCCTGAGGAGGATTTTGTCCCCTTCGTGCTATTGGCCTTGGGCTGGGTGGTGGGTTTTGTTGCAGAGCGAAGAGTGCGCTTCATAGCGGAAAGTAAGATGTTGTAAGATTTAAAGTGCGATGCAGAATAGCGGAGGGCTTTGAGTGTTCGCTTTCGGGTTTTCAGGCTTTTATACGGCTGCAGGCGTCCACATTCCTGGCTACTACAGCTGTCGAACGATGGGAGCTTCTCATCGTCCAGCGGTTGTTGAATATTGCAGTGTAGTGTCGGCATGGCCTTCTCAACTTGTTGCGGTTTGAGATCATCCAAGGAGCGCTGTCGAGCCCTTACGTTGGCCGGTGCGAGAGATCAAGGTTATACAACGCACCCAGGACCTAGGGCTGAATCCTATAAGCATGGCCACGTCAAGGCATATGGTTGTTGTAGAGATCGCTTGAGGCTGCCAGTCCGGATCGGTAGCAGGATGAGAGGCGGCGTTGTTCGCAGGTCGTCGCCTTTGTGTGTACATGCTTGCGGTCCTGGGCGGCTCACGGCGTTTGCCACCTACTCAGCAAGGCGTCAATCAAGGGAAGCACGAGCCATGTGATGTGCGTCTTTCGGTTTTGATTTGCAAACACAGCGTAGAACGTACAACGGGACGGTGCGAGGGTACGGTTTTTCACTTCTGCGCCGATATTTACAAGCTGTTGTCCCAGCTTTTTAGAGACGGCGCGGCTCAATACAGATTCGAAAGGCGTGCTACTCAGATTTTCAACCAGCCTCTATCTTCTACATGGGGGGAATAATGGGAGGAGGGAGTGGGTCTAAGATTATGGCATCTGCGAGATGGGACGCTTTCCCAGAAGGCCGGGGCGCGTCAGAGGAGGAGCGTTCAAGGAGGTGAGTGATCCGGCTTCTCGTAGTTCTTCCATTCTGCGTGAGCAGCGGCAGCGGCAACGGCAGCGTGATGTCGGGGAATGCTTCGTCAAGCAATCCACGGATGATGGCATGGACTATGCGCATCAACACAGTGAGCTTTGTATTGGCAATGGGCACTGCAAGTAGCATAGACCGAGTGCTGCCGATTTGCCCGTCGCTCAGTTGAAAAAAGACCCAGGATTTCCCAAGGAGGGCGATACTCTCCACGGAGCGTGTGATGCCCAGGATAGCTCCGGTTTCATCTCGCAAATTAACACGGGTGCCGTATGATATCCTGTACGGCGGTGCGGAGGTGACTCTCCACACGACCTGAGCGGAGGTACGAAGCGAGCCGGCATGTTCGGTGACACGGATTTGAACAGCGGCGGTCTTTGCAGGGGTGGGTAAATGGCTCAAGGTATTGTCGCTGCGCGGCGGAGCTTCCGGCGTAGTCTGTTGCCTGTCTGTGAGGCGGACAAGGTGGATCTGGGGCACGGCACCCTCAGAGTCCATGGCAGGGTCCTCGAGCCACGGTTCTTCGAATTTCTGACTGTCAGAACTGCGTGGGGGGTACGTGAAGTTGGTGGACTGTGAGGAGGTAGTAAAGTCTGTGGCACGGGGTTTGTTATTTGCTATGATGGGTAACGGAGGGAGAGGTCCTCGAGGTGTCTTTAGCGGTGGGCTTGGAAGAGGACGGGGTGAATTTGCTAGACGCAAACTGGACACCCGTTGTGCCGACCCATATTGGGGAACTGTCAGGAATGGTTACTGATACGTCAGCGTACAGGCCGACAATTGGCAGAGAATATTGATTATTCTTGCCTGTGTCTCTGAGAGCGTCAACGGGGGCAGATACTGGTTGCCCTTGAGATACTGCAGCCATTGGGTACAGGATACTCTGCAGGCTAGTTCAGGGGCAGGTGGGGGATGAGGAGAAACCACGTAGAGTCAAGCGTCTAGCGCACAGATATTTTAAGGAGGGAGGCTCTTCCAGCGTCAAAGAGAGAGGTTCGATCAGAAATTATGTTAAAGGTTACCAACCCCACCGGGCCAAATGACAAATGGAATTAGTTACGTATACTGCGTACATTGTTCCATCCTTACAAGTCTGGATGTTCAAATGTGGCATGCCGAGTGATGGTAGCGAGCAGACAGCTCACATGGTATTTACAGCTTTCATGGAGCCCTGTAGAAGTACTGTATTGTATTAAGCGAGGTGCTACTTGGGTCATCAAGAATTACGCCCGAGCAGGCTGGGTAACGTTGTACTAGGACGAACTTCGAAGCGGGCTCACTTCTACGTCGCGATGTGGCGTACGCGCGCGCTTTATGTGCTCGCGTGCCGGAGCGGCAGTCTCCGGTTCGGCCACGTCACCCCGGCGCCCGTCCCGGGGCTGCGGTTCCCTTCGAGCGAGAACATGCGTAGTGAGAGAGAGGCTGGAGCAGGCGTTGTAGTGCCTCTGGAGGGGGCATCGCTATACAGGTACCCAGTGTCCATCATTGTGCGGCACGTCATGCTATAACTACTCATTCTTCTCCGTATGGGAGCTCGCCACATCATCGAGTCCGGAGGAGTATAACATCTTTATGCTCGCTTTGCGGCTGTATGGGTGCCGTTTATATGGCGGCATGCCACAGCAGTGTTTCTCGCTGGGCCCCAGTAATGGGACAGGCATGTCTATTGTAGGGGGTGGCCCGTTTCTCGGGGGGCATCTACCGTGGGAAATCTTCCGACGGTGGTGGTTCAGGTTCAAGATGCCCCAACGTCTTCTCTTTTCGACTATAGTCAGCAGCGGAGACTGACTTGGCTATAACGTTGGGGCATTATGCTCGTCATGTTGGCCGAGAATGAGAGGTTCTATGTGCTACTGTACTGGTGCGTTCTTTCGAATTTGGCTTTTTGTATTGATTCTCAAAGAACATGCAGCAGTTCAAACTAGCACACGTATGTAACAGCGGCAAGGGATTCTTGCAACACGTCCAGCAACGCGCAGGCCCACGACGGTTTTGATTCCTGGCGTGGCATAATTGGACTCAATCAACCTGAGGTTTCTTATGTCAACATCAGCACCTGCGTACGGCCTTTGATTCTGCCTCTACCTTTGGCTCCCTGCGCGTTCCACGCTGGATGGCTGGACTCCATAGTCCTCGAGTTCCGATCACAATCCTCAGCTCATATCGCATGCTCCGATATCCCCAAGATGTCGCTCGGGCTTTAGTCTCCCATTTATGACAGATCAACCGAAATTCATCGCCGGATACATCTCGTGCGCAGCGCGCACAGCGGCTCGCTCGCAAATATACACTTCCCCACTGTAGAGTTCTTCGCTTGCGAAGTAAAGGGAAGACGTTTGAGAGAGAATGATGGGTGCTATGGGGTGCTTTGTTGGTATAAGGCAGCACCCCAATCGGCACAGCTTCGAGGTATGTTTCAGCTTTTCGCCTTTACTATCTACTCTAACCTGTTCGTGCAGGGAAAGGAGCCAGAGATCCTTTCGAGGTATATCTGGATTGGTAGAAGATTGCCAGGTCCTCGAGTTGTGGGCCGTACGCAACGTACCCCAGCCCCAGCTAGACATGCGCTTATGAAGGCGCACGCTCTCGAAATATGGGCTCTTCTAGTACAGCCTTGGATGCACGCACGAAGCCGTGCTGGCATACTGCGGCGCATATACTCTTATCAGATGCAGTCATCCTGCCATTAGGCTACTGACACGTTCGTGGCGCCTACTCTTTCTTTTCGGATTCGATGATCGAGAATGTATGCTCCGCTTCGCAGCCGACGTCGTCGACAGACAACTCGTCTCACTTACAAACCATGCCGAGATGCGATCCACCGTTCTGTGCGAGAAGAAACGGGAAAGCCATCGTTTGCGGCCGGAGTAGTGTTGATATGAGGCGACTCTCGAGTCAGAAGCGTTACCAGGTGCGTCAAGAACTCTCCTTGTTTATCAACTGTGCTGATAGATCTGCGGTAGGCGAGGGCGTCAAAAGTACTCTCAATGTATACGCAGACTGGCAGTAAACCTCCCTGCCCGTGTCGCCAATTTCCCGAAACCAAAGCTGCAGTGAACATAACATCGCCCATTTCAAGGTAAAAGTGCACGGCACAGACTATTTTGGGCACGCCTAAGTGGATGATCCTTATCCCTCACAGCAGCTGTCCATTTTTCCGCTCTCGGCTTTCGTTATCTGCTTGTAGCCATGAATGCTTCCCCGATTCTCTATGTGTGACCTCAATTCTCGTACATGTTTGACGTTCGCAGCCTGATGAGTTCTGTTGCCTCGCATTATGTTCCGACTTTCGACAGGCAAATGTACAATGCATCATTTCATTGCCACTAGACTACGACCCACGAATAGTTGCCCACTTATCATGCTGACCTAGTATTATCCTACATATCATAACTTGCTCGCTGCGGCCGCCTGCGCCTCAGCAGTGATTAAGGCTTCACAGGCTGCAGTACGGGGCTTCAGGCGACACGGAACGTCCGCAGGGTATCTGAGGTATGTGATGATCACTAACTCCGCTGGGTTATACGTTGGCAGAATGACTGACGATATGAGGCCGGTCGTGGGTTCCGGAAGCTGACGCCGGCCTTCGGGCAGCGTTGACTCGATGTAAAACACGCTGAGGATGGACGCAAAGGAAAGCGTCAGACTGTCCATGGCCAAATACCTGCCCGGGCAAATTCTTCAACAAATTGTGTCAGCAACCGAGATGCCCCTTCCAGCTGGTATGACGCACCGGCGGCCAAAGCCGAAAGCTGCTAACAGCGGGTCTTTCACCTTGGGGTTCAGACGTCCGTCGAGGAGGAAGCGCTCCGGATTGAAATGTTCGGGTTGAGGATAGTCTGCGGGATTATGTAGCATAGCCCTGGGAGCAGCAGTCAGTGTTCTTCGTCCGTCTCGGTCAGCAGGAAGGAAGCACCAAATATTCTGTCGAATGAAAAATGAATATACTAATTTCATAGGACAAATCGGGTACGACGTACGGGCACGATTGTAGAGCCGGCGGGAATGATATACCCGCGAAACTCGTCATCTTCGCCATCGAGCAGTCGGTGGGCCACGCCGGTCGGTGTGATCGGGCACCATCGCATTGTCTCCAATAGCACGGCTTGGAGATACGGGAACGAAGGGAGGTCGTCCATGGTCGGCAGCCTAGAGCCCAGCACGTCATCGAGCTCGGCTTGGGCCTTGCGCTGGACGTCCGGCGCGAGGGACATGGCGATGAGAAACCAGCATAGACCGCTTGTTTGCTGGCAAAGCATCCGGTTAATCTCAACCATACTTTACCACCAAGCAAAAAAGCCACACTTACAGTGTCGACAGCGGCTTTGCGGTTCGTCGCCTTTAGTTTCACGAGATCCTGAATCTGCTGGAGTACTTACCAGCATACGCGACACCGGCAGCATCTTTGGCGGCCTGAATTTGGGCCACAAACTTCGGGGTGTCGGCAGGCATCAACGTTCTTTCGTCGCGCAATTTCTGCAGCAGCTGCTGCAAAATGGACGGAGTCGCAGTACCCTCGTCCTAGCACATCGCATTCTTTGACGTCTCGCGCGTGAGCAGATGAAGCTAGAAGCGCGCTCACCACCGCCTTGGACACCGCCTCGAAAGGGACGTTGCGGGTAGAGTTCACGAAGGGCTTATAGTACCCTGCAACCTTCTTCGCCCTGGCGCCTGGGCCCCACACGGGTACATACCTTAGCCACGGATAGAACTCGATCCAGTACTCGCCGATATTCTTGCTGACGTTGATCGCTTGGGTCGCCTTCTGCGAGAGCGACGCGAGCTCGTCATCGAGGCTGTTAATACCGATGCCATACGCGGCCTCGAGAATAATCGAAGTGAATGTCCTGTCATGCAGTGAGTTGTCCGTGAGTAAGGCAGGTATCGAAGGCGGACTTACAGGCTGATAGACTTGACGTCGACGGTCTCGGAGAAGGTGAGGGCGCGCTTGAGCAGCAGGCGGATCTCACGGGTCTGAATGGGGTGGTACTCCGACACGGCGAGCTGGTGGAAGTGCTGGTGAAAGTTCCGGCGCGTGTCGCGCCACCGCTGGCCGTAGGGGTGGAAGCCCATGTTCCAGGTCCAGCCCGTCCTTCAGTACGTCAAATGAGCATAAGTACCCGTTGACAGCAATGATATGGTACTTACAGCGTGTCCATGAAGTCCTGTGGCCTGTCCGAGTAGAGCTTAGACCGCCGTTCCATGAGCTCTACTGCGTCGTCGAAGGAGTTGACTATGACGGTCGGGCGACGAGGCAGGTCCAGGAAGAGAATGTTCGAGTCTACGCGCATTGCAGAACGTCAGCTTGAAGGTATGAATGAGGGAATCGGGCAGCACGGCTCGCCATATTTCTGCGCCCAAGCGCGGTACGTCAACCACGGCTTCTCCTTGGGGAGGTCAAAGATGTTGCCGAAGAGGGGCAGTGCACTCGGGCCTGGTGGAAGGAGATGGCGGCGTTTGCGCTTAGTAGCGTCAAGCCAATAGGTAAGAGCACTGAGGAGGAGGAGGGTGAGGAGGGTGATTGCGATAGCCATCGTGTACGCTCTGGGGAACTATCGCCCATTGTGTGAGGCCTTTATACCCAGCTTTGCCGCACGAAAACTTTGCGAATGGACGAAAGAACAGCTGAAATCCCTTCAAAGGCTACAGTGCCAGACAAGACGAAGAGAGAGTCGTCCGCTGGACACGGTCACCTACTCAGCGTAGAAGACAAAGGATTGACGTTGGTGTGGTGCTTACCGTTAAAGCTCACGTAGCGCGATGAACGATGCACAGAAAAAACCGCTTTATCACCGGCAGAAGGAGCACAGAGAAGAAGAATCGTCAATAGGGAAGTATGAGAAGACAGCACGAAGGACGGAGGAAGCCAGATAGCAGCTTACGCCTGGTCAATTTTGGACCGACTGTCTCATCGAAAATAAAAATTGAGAATGTAAGCCGTAAGATGAATGAGATGGAGGTACAACAGATAACACACCTGGTTCGCTGGCGCATCCACACACCAAGAAACGTTGCACGTTCTATAAGCTAGCGTGCGAGCGAAGATTGTCTGTGCTCTATGGCGGTAAAGCACCATTGGACAAGAAAAGTGATAAAACTTCATAACTGAACTAATTTCCTGTAGAACGTACCGCAGCCGCGTCATCCACTGACTCGTGCTCCCAGTCGAATGCAAAGACGGAGTCGAAATCTCGAAGTCCATCCCGGTCCGCCAGCGCGACCCCCGCCTCATCGCAACTGGTCTCATGCATTGTTTCTTACTGCACGTAAAATCAGTATACTGTGGATTTATGGCACAGGTACCCACCAGACGTCCGAGAGAAGAGCAGGCGATCAGCCGTTGTACTCGTAGCCTGGGAGATCGAACCTCAGAATGCAATAGGTTCTCACTTGGTAAGGCCGACTCGGAGGGGTTGACTCGAGTAAGCGTGGAGGTTCAAACCCCATGCTGAAGCTTTTGCAGACAATTTCTGAACGTCAGACGGTTGGCCGTTGGACGTAAGCTGGTAGCCTGCGATAAACCCGGGATTCCGGATAAAAAGTCCCTCAAGACCCCGAACACCTCAGTCCGCATTGCTGACTAAGCGCCCCAATCTCGACGGCGAGCCGACCGACGCGCTCGAGTCTGGTACACCATGACCATCCTGGCGACCAAACGACGACCATACGCTGGCATACAGAGGATCCACTCGCAGCCAATCCAATACTTTCCAGCCCATGTTCAGTTGCTGACCCACCGCTAATACTACTGTACCTGCTCAACATTCAAGCTTCAAGACTGAATACTTCTGAGTCCCTTGTCTTCGAAGCTGGTGGACTTGGCCATTCTCGATGTGGATACCATAGAGCTTAGCTGGTACTTGTGGCTACTGGTGCGTCCTCATTACAGTCACCCGCCAGAAATGCACCTGACACGTACTGTTCGATGAAGGTTAATAACACACAGTCTCGTATGAAAGAGTGAATGACGTGCGTCAGAAAGGTTGATACATCCGTTGTGGGTACAGAAGTATTCAAGTGAGTGTTTTAGTCTCTAATTGCCTGAAGTTGACTTCACTAGTCGTTTCCACCTTAGCACGAACTTTCCGCGGCTACAACGACTCTTTCATGAAGGCACAGATGGCACAGGCGTCCAGCTATCTTTCTCGATAACGATATTGGATCTCGTACACGGCTGCGGCACTCCATCAGCCCTTCACCAAGTTGACCCCACACACAAGCGACCCTGGCCTCTCAATCAAACCCCATTCACCTTACAACACAAACCCTAGAAGCCTTTCGGTTTCATACCTTGAATTCCCGCACTGCACTAGCACGCTGTAGTCATTCCACGCAGCCGTGAAACGTCAGACGTACCGCTTTGCGGTGCTTCCCTCAATATATAGCTCCTGCACTCACTCGGACTTTGACTTCCATCCGTTCCTCGAGGCGTATACGGGTTGATCGGCAATAAATTTTAGGCTAGCGCGTATACCCATACAAAGTAGGCCGGCGGCGCTGCCAGCAGTCATACACAGCGCCTTGAATGAACTCTACTGCACCGCACAAGAGCCTGGGCGTGTAAAGCCCGACGACGGACGACACTCATGAATCTGCGTGCTACCACGCACATCATTCCCTGTTGCTCTCTCATCCTGGACCTTCTATCTCATTGACATCCCCAATGGAAGGCAGCAAGCGGATTCGAGCCGTGGCCAAGTCTACGGAGATAAGAAGCAACGCTTCGCGCAACAGAGATGGGGTCGAGTTAGATCAGGAGAGCATAAAAGGATGTGGAGATATGGCCACCAATATATTCGAGGTCGAGATGCGTCTGAACGCAGGTGTCGTGGAAATGCTGGTCAGTGGTAGATGGTATCGAGCACCGTCCATGCTGTGGGCGTGGAAACTGCGCCGCACCGGATATCGACGCTGCAAGGAATGCGGCTCTCGCGACCATTGCCAGCACAGGTCGTATACGAAGTACGTGAGTGCATGACTTCCCCTCAGAGATAGTGGGTACTGACAGCTCACAGCACGAAGAAAGAACCTCGGAAGCAGCACGAATATACGCTACAATGGAGGCCCGAGGTACGACTGATGATTCTTGGAGCTGTTTTAGTATTGACATTGAGCCACGATCAAGCGTCTTGGACCCAAGTACATACCGAGTACGCCTGATGCACTAGAGTTGCTATCCATGCTAGTACCCTCGTCGAAGCCACGGAATGTGGCTACACTCGCGGTACAGCTTCCGCCCGAGCTGTTTGAGCGGATATATGGATGGAATGACGGCGAGCTGGCACGAACATGCCGCTCGGTGTGCCGATACTGGGAGAAGCAGTGCAGGAGCCTCGCTTTCAAGTCGATCTTCCTCTGGTCAGAGAGGAAGGTGCTCGACTTGGCACGGTTCAAGTACGATTCTGCTCTACAGCACATCCCACCGCTTGTTGAGACGATTGTGAAGACCCCGAACTACACTCGCCGTTCGAAAGCGCCGTGGATCCACCTCCTCGATCCGCACTGGAGGTTGCACATGTTGACGCTTGTTGGGCCCTTTCCTGGGCGACAGACCATCCGGTCGATCCACTGCGCCCTTCCTCGAACCCTTCCGCGGTCATTCTCACAAGGCATTACATGGCTTTATCTGGAGAAAATCCACTTCCGTCGGTTTGAAGACACGATTTGCCTAGCATCCGAGCTCCCTGATCTCGAGTATCTGATTCTCGATAAAGCAACATGGGAGGCACTGCCGACAGAGCTTCTGCATCGACCGTCGCGAACCAACCGCAACAACCTCTGGCACGTCCAGTTCCGGGCATGTGCGGTAGCGGGGGTCGGCTTGCCGTTATTCGCCTTTGCTGCCTTCACGCTCTTCCTCCGTGTATCTCAACCCTTATCGTCGCTCTCCTCGGACATGCTTCCCGCAACTCAGGCTATAGTGCAGATTGGCAATAATATTTCCCCCGATCTTGATGTATGTATCAAAGTGGACGCTCAGAGACGCATCACCAGTTTTGGTCAGTTATTGTCTTTACTAGCTTGCATTAGCAGCGCTGAATCCGCATCTGCTAACCTCACCTTTCACTGTGTTGCTCAGAGCTTGGCCTCTACTATGGCTCTCCACTTTTTGTCTTGCAGCAACGCTTCGAAGGTTCGACGGGCGACGATACACTGTTCGCTTTCTTAAATTCCGCGAGTTTCAACGAGGACTTAAGCTGTTGGACTGGGCTCAATTCAGCCATCGCGTCTCTACCTCAGTCACGGCGCCCCCGATTATTGCTCGGATTGAGCGGCCAAGAGGCTATGCGCCACTTTGCAGACTCTGCCGTGAACAGACAATTGACTTCCCTGCTAGGCCGTGAAAACATCCGATATGCCATATCGCGATGGCAGAAATGGGAGGAGGACGAGGATGAGAAGTTGTATTGGTATGAAGCAACACTCCAGTCCACGGAGCTACAAGGTACGCTCGAACGCTTTGCTCACTCCTCGCTCTGATCTGTCTGTGGCAGGGAAGGGAGTCAAAGACCCTTGCAAAGTATACCCAGACTGGAGCCAGTAGCCACGCCTAGTTTCGAAATAAATGCCAAAGTGAATACGAGAACACTCTTTAAACAGCATTTTCCTCAACAGCGCCATTTCTTTCCCTTGCGAGGGCTCAATTTTACTTTCCCGTTCTCCACTCCGTTTTCCCATATCGTCAATTCTCCTTGCGCCCTCCCTTTTGCTGCTACCACAGCGTTCTGCACGCTGTTTCGTGACGTTGAATGCACTCAAACCCAACATGAAGCTCGAGGATCCGCCTAGGTTCAGACACTGATTCCAGCGTCCATTCGCCCCGATTGTGTTCAGTGAGTCGTGGCAAGATCGCGCTCACTCGATGTTCAATTCGTGTACAATAGTTCCCTTCATTCAAGGCATCTCCGTGGCAATACAAGATCCATACAATCTCAAATCAAACCATGTGATGTTCAGAAGCTCCGTGAACACGTACGACTCGCAGCTCTGGTCTCATGGCGGGGCGGGCACACAAGCGCACGTCGGCATTTCCCTATTATGGACATGTTTCGGGCCGAGCATGCCGACGTCGCGCACGCGTCTCGTGCGCTTGCGCGAGTCTGACTTGTTCACTACCTCAGCGTACCGGTAGTACGACGACATCGTGACGTGAGAAACGTTGCCCAGACCTCAGGTGAGTCTCTCGATGAACGTATACTTCTTGTGAAGCTGGGCATAGCTTACGATGCTCGTCTCACAGAACGCCACCCACAGCCCGTACGCCGCTGCGTATGAGTCTACCTGTCGACAATTGGAATACAGCCGGATTGCCACCGACCATGGAATACACAGATGCTGATTGTTGTTCTCTGCCCATTCCAGAGCTTCACAGACTCCGCCATGCGTGTAGCTTGTCTCCGCTTGTCCCTCTTGTCCTATCGAGCGCGTCAAGGGCCAGCCGCTGCATACTATAAGTAAGTGCGGGCCACCTTTCCTATACGTTGAACCTCACCCAACATGCCGCCTCCCGCACCCGTCTCTCTCCTCAGCCTGATCAGCGACATCCTAGCCCTCATCATCGACCTTCTCTCCGTCGAGGACGCGCGCACACTCCGCCTCTGCTCAAAACGCGCCGACGTCCTCTTCTCGGCACACGCACTCTCCCAACAGGAGCTGCAGCTCTTACCAAACCGAACTGCGCAACGCGTCGCCCGTTTACTCGAGCACCAGCGCGACCGGCTGCCGCTCGTGCAGTGTCTTGCGCTCACGAAGTTCGAGAACGACACCCTCGACGCAGAGACCGCGACGGCGGTCCTCAGGCTCCTCCGCCAGACCCCCGGCGTGCGCGAGCTCCACATAGACACGTCCGACGCACTCCTATCCCTCACCCCCGAACTGCTCGCCGCCCTCGCCCGCCTCCCGCGCCTGCAGACGCTCGTCCTCGCGGACTCCGGCGAGACGGTCTCCGCGTCTCTCCTTGGGGGCGGCGACACCCCGCTGGCGGCGACGCTGACGCACCTCACGCTCGGCGTGCTCAACTTCGGACGCACGGGGCCGCGCCCGGTGCCGCAGCTCCACGCGCTGCGCAGCCTCTCCGTGAAGACCCTCCGCGGGCCCTTGGAGCCGCTCGTCGCGTTTGCGCCACTGCTCACAAACCTGACCCTCACGCACGCGCACAACATCGTCGCGTCGCACCCGAACCTGGATCCGGACGACAACACCGGCCGCGGCTGGACGACGCTCGTCTCTGTAACGGGCTCCCCGCGCACCCTGGCCCGGCTCGCGCCTCTCTTCCGCTGCAGCGTCCCCGTACACAGGGTCGTGTTCAAGCACGAGGAGGACGAGGTACATGACCCTGCCGATGTCGATGCGCGGGGCATCGCGCCCACGTTGCGCGCGCTTCGGCCTGCGTACATCGAGTTCGCGGGGCGCGTAGACTGGGCGCATGTGTGCGAGGACGTCGCGGTCGCGGCGCCACAGCGGATGGTCTACCTCCGGCTGCGCGTGCCCAGGACAGGCGACCGGTGGATGGTGAGTCCTTTATCTTTCCCGTCGTAGCTCATGCGCGCCGAGTCTGATCTTCGTCCCGACACACAGGAAATACTCAACATGTACAGCAAGAAGTTCACCGCGCTGCGGTGCCTCGACCTCGACCTGCGTGATATGGTGATCAAAGATGAGATCTCGCCTCGGCTCTGGGCAGCGCGCCCCACGCGCCGTTCCCGTCGCGCCGTCGCACAGTTCGACTCGCCCGTCGCACAGTTCGACTCGCCCGCCGCCCAGTTCGACTCGCCCGCCGCCACCCGGGACGCCCCAGGCACACTACGCAGCCTGTGCCTCGCGAACGAGGTGCACTACCTGAGCTGCAAAGTCCCGACGCTGCGCTTCCTGCTCGCGGACGGCGCGCGACGGCCCATTGAGAAGCTGCTTGAGCGTCCGCAATGTCTGGTGAGCGGAGGGGGACGCGGGGAGCGAGTGCCGGGCACGGTGCAGGGGCTCGTATTTGGGAAGAGCGCGGGCCGGGATGCGAATTGGCAGCGTGGGCGGCGCGAGGGGACGTTGGATATGCAGGAGGTGCAGAGGGTGAGGGACGTGTTTCGCGAGGGGAAGGTTGGGGTGCAGTTGGTCCGCGGCGGTGAGTCTATCCTGTAGGACTTCCTGTAAGCGGTGATGGTATGGACGATGTAGCGCATCTTGTGCTATTGTTTACTATAAAAACAAAGACAGCGGGCCAATATGACATGGATGTCAGCAGTTCGGTGGTCGACAGTCAGGATCCAAGTGCAGAGTTTCAGTTTGCGTAAATATGAGGGATGGAGGCGGAGGTGCGGGCCGGGAAGCCGATGCGGATGCAGTACTGATGGCGCTCAACGCGTAGCGCAAGCCTACCAGTTGCTCCCGACCGTCAGCTTCGAACTCAAGCTCAAGTTTCGCATTGACGTCGCATCGTAATAAGGCTGAACCGACCACTCACCACCACCCGATCTTTGTTCCTATTGCTTGCACAGACTTACTTTGTTCTCCAAGCTCATCGTATGAGCATCCTTACCTTCTCCGCAATGTCGCGTATCCCATTCACAGTCGACCTGGTCGGACAGCCGTCGGATGATATGCCACCGCTTCGTGCGTACTCGATACTTTACCAAGCAGTGCGTACTATACCGCAGGGGCTACGTTGTAATCCGCTTTTCAGGTTATTTTTCGAGCGTACCGCGCCGTGCGGACACAGTGTGGCGTCGCAGGCTGGATGGCAACCTCGGCGGCCGTGGGAGGCAGCCCGGTTGTCGAAAAGGGCAGCAGGCTGTCCTGATCATGAAGTGTACTCCTTTCCGCGAGGGTTCTGGGGACTGTCCTTTGTGGCGACTCCAAGCACACGCCCTCACGTACTCGATGAATTGATCCCGTCCCGGTTCTCGTCTAGGACAACCTCTACTCGTACTCTGATCTGCAGTGAACACACTAGAGGCTACCGGAGGAGGCAGTCGTTGAGAACACGCCCGGGAGTGTATGGTTTCGACGGCGGACGTTGTCCGTGAAGCTCTGAAGCTCACAGGTGGTTGACTTCGTACGCAGGTTCAAGTACGATCCTACTTCGCAGCACACCCCGCCGCTCATCAACACAATTGCGAGGACCCCAAGGTACACATACCAGCATAGTTTGTTCACTGCCTCGTTCCGCACGACGACATCGCGACGTGAAGCGCGTTTCCTTGACTTCAGGCTAATGACCAGTGAAGCAACAGTCTTGGTGAAGCGGGTGGTGCGTTGGCCATAGCTCGCGACACGCGCAGAACGCCACCCCTGTCCCGTGCGCCGCCTCCAAGATGCAGTCTGCCCGCCGATAATTGGGATGGGTACAATTGGAGAGCCCCTGGGGTGCGTAGAATGGAGGACATACTAAACTACTACCATGTCCAGAGCGACCCGGCATGGCTTGTCCCCGAGTCTCCCCTACTATTGACCAGGCCTGAGGACAAAGGTGTCCCATCAATGGCCGACGGAGAACGCTATAAGTGCCGACAGCGGGCCACTCCTCGCTCGAGCCTCACCGGTACCCAGCATGCAGCCCTTCGCTCCCCGCACCCTCCTCAGTCTCAACCACGACATCCTGACTCTCATCATCGAGCTTCTCTCCATCGAGGACGCGCGCAACCTCAGACTATGCTCCAAACACGCCGCCCTCGCCGCCGCGGCACACGCGCTCTCGCGCCAGGTTCTGCAGCTCCAGCGCGACACGACCGTCAGACGCGTCGCCGACCTGCTCGGGGCGCAGGCGGGCAGGCTGCCGCTCATCCGGAGCCTCCACCTCACGCGGACGTTCAGCCACAGACCGCTCGATGCGCGGATCGCCGCCGCGCTGCTCAGGCTCCTCCCCAAGACCCCAAACGTGCGCGAGCTCCGCATGGACGCGTCGCCAGCTCTTCTGGACCTCGCCCCGGGCCTGCTCGCCGCCGTCGGACGCCTTCCCCGCCTCCGGCGGCTCGCGCTCCCGGCATCTGGCACGAAGGTCTCTGACTGGTTCCTGCGCGGCGGCGGCACCCCGCTGGCGAGCACGTTGACGCACCTCACGCTCGGTCTGCTCAGCTTGGCCGACGGGCTTCGTGGGGCCCGCCCCCCGCCGCGGCTACCCCTGTTGCGCCGTCTCTCCGTCGAGAAACTCGAGGGCCACGTCGTGCACCTCGTCGCGTTCGCGCCTGCGCTCGAGGAGCTGGCCCTTGCGAAGGCGGACAACGTGGTCGTGCCGGACCCAAGCGAGCACACGAGATGGACGACGCTCACCGCCGTCACGGGCCGCGGCGACGCCATCTGGCGCGTCCTCCCCGTCCTCCCCAGCAGCGTCCGCGCGGTCGTCTTCACGCACGAGATCGGCTCCGCGGACGCCGCACGCTGCATCGCGCCCGTGCTGCAGGCGCTGCAGCCTGCGTACCTCGGCTTCGCAGAGCACGTCGCGTGGCGGCTGGTGTGCGAGCACATCACGTCTGCGCCGCAGCGGGTCGCGTACCTGCGGCTCCGCGCCCCTGCGAGGGGTGTTCCTTGGATGGTGCGTCGTCCGAATTCCTGGCTGTGCGCCCCTGCTCGCTGACCCAACGACCGTCGTCTCGCCTCTCGCCACAGAGCGCGCTCAGCGCGTTCGGCAAGAAGTTCACCGCGCTCCGCTGCCTCGACGTCGACATGCAAGACGCCGTCCCGACAGAAACGGCGCACGGCAGTGTCTGCCTGGCGAACGAGGTGCACTATGCGAGCTGCAAGATCCCGACGCTGCGCTTCCTACTCGCGCACGGCACGGCGGGGTGCCCGCTGGCCCTGTTCGAGTATCCGTACTCGCCGATGATCCGCACGTCCTGTGGCGCGCCGTTGCAGTTGACGGACGCGACGCGGGGCATCGTGTTCAGCGCGTGGGAGACCCCGCCCAAGCTCTCAGCGTGGCAGAACGGGCGGCGCGAGAGGCATTTGTCGGAGGCCGAGGCGCAGAGGGTGAGAGACGCGTTTCGCGAGGGCGCACTCGATGCGCGGCTGGAGTCCGGGGAGCGTATCCTGTAAGCCGTCCCGCCGCCAACCCGGTCGTGGTACGCCGATGTGAGCGACCATGCTGTGATCGATAGAGCGCACGCTGTAGTATAGGAATAAAGACGCAGCAATGGTTTGGTAGCTGATGATAAGGATGAAGGGTCTGTACGGATCCCGTTCCGGCCCTCGACGGAGTCTGTAGCCACTCTGACTTTTTGGGATGTGGAATCTTGTCATCCTTCATTATATAGGAAATGCAATCGTATCCTACGCATTTCCCTGTGTAATGACTTTGGGGTGAGCCGTGCGCTTGTTACGTCTCTTGTCTGCTGCTTCTACCTAAGGTGATAAAAGCCTGATATTTCCGTGATCGTCGTGGCCCTGGTTATTATTATGAACACTGGGAAACAACGTCGATACGGAACAAACCTGATCGTTTGCAATCCGGTATGGATTCGGGCTCTGCGCGGATACAGAGGAACTTGGTCAATAACGTTTTCGACACATTGTCATGAGCGAACGATGAAGCCAAAGTCAGCTGTATAATGAAGCTCAGCGACTGCGTACATTACGCCTGCGGCGCTATAGAGTCTTTTTAAAAAGACTGCGTACATTACTAGCAATTTATGTTAATCATCTGTTCTCAGTGCTTTGCTTGGACAGTATCATGCGACCCTCTTATTGGGAGTAATCACATATCCTTTCCAGCAAATGAGTCGTGGTCTTGTGGTAAGATTGCGACTAGTACAGCATGAGCGGAATGGGAGGTCGATTGAGAGTTTATTATAGCATCCAAGCCCATCCTCAAAAGCGTAGTCGTCATGTACGTCGTACAGGGTATCAAATCGTCCAGGGTACTACTCTAACATCATCTCCAAATCCGAATCCAGGTATTCGTCGGTGCATCTCAAGCCGCAAGAAATAAAGCATCTAGCACATCTAGCACCACCACCAGCATCGTCGCCCGTCCCGCCGCCTCACGTCTACAGCCGATGCCACGCCAGCTGCCCCGGCGTCGTGACCGGCCGGTACAGCTTCCCGCCCTTGCCCTTCTCCTGCAGCACCTCCTCCGCATCCGCATCCGCCTCCCCGCTCTCATCTCCCTCCTCACTCTCCTCCCCGCGCCCACCCCGCCTCCTCCCAAACCCCAGCATCCTCCTACTCCTCCCCCCGCCCCCCGCCCTCCTCGCCGCCTCCCCCATCTTCCTCCTCCGCTCCCCCTCCCCCCCATACACCTCCTCATACCCCACCCTCCCCCCCCACCCGCCCTCGCCCCCCAAAAACTGCTCCACCGCCCTCACCGCGCGCGCAATCACACTAGGGGCCGGGGCGCTGAGGCCCGTGAGCCGGTTGATCGCGCCGGGGAGGATGAGGAACACGTCCGCGAAGGACGGGTGCGTCGCGCCGCCGATCGAGAAGACGGAGGGCGAGCCGGGCGTCGTGGCGGTGTGCGAGATCTGGGAGGAGAAGATCTGGTACTCGTGCCCGACGGTGAACTCTTCGGAGGCGAGGACGAGCAAAGGGTGCGGGAGCGGCGAGCGCCAGGGCTGGAGGCCTGTCGGTGCGACGATGGATGCGACGATGGATGCGGTCAGTCAGCGAGTTGGATGAACGGATGTGTGATGGGATGGACGCACGTTGGACTGCGGGGTCGAAGACGACGACGGCGCGGAAGTCGATGTTGCTGCGCGATGATGCCGCGAGCTGTTGTTCGTGATGCAATATATCAGTACCCTGCACGACACAACACCGTGCATCGCTGCAACTCACCGCCGCGCTGCCTCCCAGCGAATGTCCCGCCATGATCGGCCGGCTGCAGTCGACCCGCTTCCAACGGTCCCAGTCAAAGTCGGGCGCGTCGATGGAATAACGCAGTGGCTGTTCGCCAGCACTCAGCTTCCGCATGATGTCTACAACAGCTTCGACTTCTGCGACGCGCAGCTTGATCTGTTCGTGCCGCAGCGTCGTGTCGTCCGTTGGCTGCTCTTCCAGCTCCGGCCAGCTGTCCAACGCCCGTCAGTCGACAGACATGCGCGTGATGACTACCAGGACTCACTAGAGATCACTCCACTGCACCCAGTCCACGACCGTCGTCGTGCCGTCCGCAGCGGCGATCGTCGAGCTCGGGCTGGTCCCGTCCCGGTGCTCGAGCACGGCGACGACGTACCCACGGCTGGCCATCTCGCCGCAGAACGCAGAGTACATGAGGCGCGAGCAGCCGACGCCGTGGCTGAAGATCATGAGCGGCCAGCGGCTGCCTTCTGGGGTCGTTATATGCGCCGAGTGCGGGCATTTGGAGGTGTCGGCGGGCGTCGAGGGCGGCTCGGCGAGAGGCGCGTCTTTGCAGGCGGGGAAGGTCGTGCCGTGTATTGCGGCGGCTGCTAGTGGATCTGGTCGAGTTTAGCATGCTGCGCGCAGCGTAAGGCAGCATTCACTCACATGCAAGCATGCGATACCACACGTTTGGCGTGCGCTTGGCCATTTTCAAGAACCCATCGATGGTCTGGGACATTCTGCCGTCCAAGTCAGCGAGTGCTCAAGGTCGCAAAGCAATAACGCACGTACTTTGGGAACCACGCCACTGGCGTAGGCTTCTCCGGCAGCTGACAGGGATAAAAGAGCGAGAAGAGGACAGTGTCCATCGCGAGCCCGGCCTCAGCATCGGGCAGGGACTTGTGTCGGAAGGTGCCAAAGGTGCGCCGCGCGACGGGGATCTCGATGTCGCACACGCCGACGGGGTGTGGGCCGGTGTAGTGGGGGAGGGTGCGCGAGAGGAGCGCGCCGAACGGCGAGCGCGGTGGGACTTCGTGGAGCTTGGGCGGCTCGGGGGGCGGGAGGATGGTGGACTTGCGCATGACCTTTGAGCTGATCCTGCGTCGCATCGCAGGGTCTTCCGCATCGTGGTCGAATTTCTCTGTGGGCTGCTGGCGGGGGTGGTCGTCGGAGCGTTTTGAGCTCGTGCTGGGCATAGCAGGCGTATTGGCTACCGAGGTGGGTGCGGTGCTCGGGCCGGGGCCGACACTTGAGGGCGCAAGGGAGCTGATGCTCGAGGGCGTCGAGCTCGTGGACGCCGTGGACGAGCGTGATGAGGACGAAGACTTTCTAAAGTGCATAGCTGGGAAGAGACAGTGTCGAAAAGGAGTATCAGGCGCAGTGGAGGATGACAAGGCTATATACACGCACAACGAGCAAGCCTGCAACATACTGCCGCTGCTTGACGTCATGCGCGCGTCCGTTTATGGAAGGAGGCGGGGCCCGTCCTTACGTAAGCAGAACACGATGTTCTCCACCGCACCCACCGGCGCAGCGCGCAGCGCTCCTTTGTGGCGTGTTCTCGATGACTGCCTGCTGGTAGCCTCCTGCGTGTTCGTCGTAGGTCCGTGTGCGAGTAGAGGTTGTCCTAGATGAGAACCGGGATGGGAGAACTTCCTCGTAAGGGCGTATGCTGGGTGTCGCCACCAAGCATTGTCCCCGGAACCCTCGCGAAAAAGAGCCTACTTTGACAACCTGCTGCCCTTTTCGACAATGGAGCTGCCGCCCACGGCCGCCGAGCTTGCCATCCGGCCCGCGACGCCACACTGTGTCCGCGCACGGCGCGGTACGTTCGGAAAACAACCTGAAAAGCGGGATACAGTGCCACCCCTCTGTGCGCAGCGGATGCCGTGCGCGCTGACGAGTACAATGGCGAGCATTGTGGGACGGCCGTCCGACCGAGTCCTGGCAATGGCGTACACGGCCGCAGGGAGAAAGGGGGAGAGGATGGTGCGAGCTTCATGAGCTTTCCGGTAGTTGAAGCAGTCAGTGCATGCATTAAAAATGAACGGACCGCGGTGGGTGGCTCATTCGGCCATCGTGCAATGCGACGTGAAATGAGAAACATGAACCTGGCGGTCGGGAGCAACCCGTATCGCGCTACACGTTGCGCCGCGAGCGCGGCAGAGCGCCATCTGCGTCCGCATCCCGGCAGATCCCGGCCCGTCCCTTTCTTTCCTTCACGCAAGTTCACGCGGACTCCGCACACACTCCGTCCGATTCACATCTCTGCAAGACAACCAGGCCAGTTACTCTGTCTGACCGTAGGCTGCGGGGTTTCCTGTGCATATCTACCCACGGACCCACCGCTCCTATGCAGTCCAAGGAGCTGCTGGAGCTCCGAGGTCGGGGGCACCGCCTCGTATCACGGACAGAAGCAGCCTTCGTACTCCGTGATCGCCCACCACGACGTGCTGAGGATACGCTCGAAGAAAGCAAAGCCGCCTCCAAATGCGCGGGGGCTGTCCATATATGGCGCGACTTCTCCTTCGTGGTACGCGCGCCAGCTCTGGCGGCCCACTTGAGACTCCTGCCTCACTCATCCCGTTCCCACACGCCCCTCTCGGTGCCTAGCCCCCATCTCAGAACCGGTGCAACCTCCACAAAACGCGCTTCAGACCGCCGATCCAGCGTCGGTCGTTCGAACATTCTGCGCCCCACTTTGACTCGCCAATTTGAGCTGCATTCGATCATCACGACGGTTCTATGCGGCGATGGCTGGATCACATGGCCCGCCTCGCAGAAGCACACGTCGGACGAGAGCTGTTCAGGCATCCTCGACTCCCCAGATTCCCAGAGCAAGGTTTGGTCGAGGCGGTGGCTGGCACTGGCCGGGCATGCCTTCTCTGTCCAGCCTACTCGTTACAGTGGCTAGGGTGTAACCTATTTCGCCCTCTCTCGTCTCTCGATCACGACTCAGCCCCAACGACGAGATGGAAGCCAGCAGCAGCGTGCATCGTGGTGCGCCGCTCAATGATCGGGAAATGCAAGCTGCGCTGTACGTCCTGCGTGTGAGACAAAATGAGGCAACACAGCGGGCGGCTCGTCTGCTCGTGGATGTATAAAGCGTGCGGGATCGCTCGTGTATCGGCACTACACTTCATATCTTCATTTCCCCTACACACCTCAGCCCTACACTCCAAAGCGACTATGCCCGGACTCACCCACATCCCCCGCGTCTGGCTGATCACAGGTACCGTATCCCCCTCCTCCACCCCAGCGCACTCACTCATCCACCATCCACCCCACACCAGGAACATCCTCCGGCTTCGGCCTGCGCCTCGTCGAGACGGCCGTCGCGCGCGGCGACCGCGTCATCGCGACCGCGCGCTCGCTCGCCGCGATCCGGCACCTCGAGCAGCCCGCGTGCCGCGTCCTCGAGCTCGACGTGACGAGCGCGCCGGAGGTGCTGCAGCGCAAGGCGAAGGAGGCGCTCGGCTTCTGGGGGCGCGTCGACGTGCTCGTGAACAACGCGGGCTTCGGCGGGCTGGGCATCGCGGAGGAGGCGGGGTAGGTGTGCGATGTGTTACTGCAGGGAACGGGGCCTGACCTCTTTGTAGCGCGGCGGGGTTCATGAAGCAGTTCGCGCCCAACTTTTTCGGCGTGATCAACACGACGAACGCGTTCCTTCCGTACATGCGCGCGGCCCGGTCGGGCACCGTCGTCATCATCGGCAGCCGCCACGCCTGGAAGACCCTGCACCCCGTACGTCCCCTCCCTGTCCTTATCTGCATCGCATCCGCATTCTGACCCTCGTCCGTCTGCGCGCAGATGACCGGCGCGTACTCCGCGTCCAAGGCCGCCGTGCACGCGTACGGCGAGTCGCTCTCGACCGAGCTCGCGCCCCTCGGCATCCGCGTCCTCCTCGTGCAGCCCGGCGCGCACCGCACGCACGGCATCCCCAACATGTTCCGCCCCGCGAACCGCCTCTCGCCCGCCTCCTCTCCCGCCGCCTCCTCGCCCTCGCCCTCGCCCTTGTCGTCACCTACCGACGAACACACGCCCGCCCCGGGTGCCGCGGGAATCCCCGACTACACCCCCCTCCGCACACACGGCGAGGCCCGCCTGCGCGCACAACAGGACCGCCAGCCGGGCGACGCGTCCAAGGCCGCGCGCGCGATCGCGGACGTCGTCTGCGGCACGCGGCCGTGCCCGCTGTGGCTCGTCCTCGGGCGCGACGCGGAGGAGGACCTGCGCCGGAGCATCGAGATGCGGCTAAGGAATTTGGAGGAGTGGAGGGATGTGACAAGGGGGACGGGCGTGGATGATGAGGGTGAGGGGGTGGTGTATATTTGAGGAGGACAGCGAGGACGAGGGATGGGTTTTCGGCATAGACGTATTGTAGCATTCAGCTAAATGGTCCTTGATTAGTACGGTATTGTACATAGTCGTTATTCTGTCTGGTTGTATCTTACGTAGCCGCTATTCTTCACGGTATTCATGCGTTCCTGTCATCCCCACATTCTGAAAGAATTGCAGTACAGCAAGCGAAGTTCGAACACTGTACGAGTTCGGCGGAGGCTCGATGGGGTCGAAATGAGGCCCGGCAGTTATAGACTCGGGCACGACCCTCAAACAACCGGTAGTAACAAGATGAGCTTAGAACTCGTTATATATCGTTATAACAGTTTCTTTCCAGACTTCATCGAGTTCCTGACTCGGTCGTGGGAATTCCGCGATCGGCGACCAATCGGCGACCTCGCGTTCGACTTGGACTTGGTCCTCCATCCCTACCGCTCTTCCGACGCACTTCACTTTCATGCCTAATATCTGATATAACGCTTACAGCACCTCTGAACGCATCAAATCTCTCTGCGAGAGCAGCAGATGGTCTGGTTGAGCCGGCTTCCCACTCAACTACTGCGACAATGTCAGAGGAATCAAGCTCGCTTGTTTACGGCTTCGGCCTGCATGCGCCAAAAGTCTCCGCCTGCCCCGCCAAAGCCCGCGACGAAAATCAACTATAACACATCCTTCTCATTTGATTCTAAGCCAACTGAAGACCAGCTCGCTTATCCGCGTGTAACGGCCAATGACCTCGAGACGCGAACGTCGCCCCCGACGGAGGTACGGATGCTGGTCCGGGACTTCATTGAGGACTCTCTCTATAACCCCAACTATGGCTACTTCCCGAGCCAGGCAACCATCTTTACTGCCACAGATCCAATTAACATGAACAGTCTGCGCGACTCCGTGGAGTTCCAAGAGGAGGTAGCGAAGCGTTATGAAACGTTCGACGTAGACGCGGAGGGTCCAGGAAGACAGGTCTGGCACACCCCCACAGAGCTGTTCAAGGTATGTCGTCGTACTGTGTCTGGCATGTGCATGCGTTAAAAGCTAACAGTCCTCGGCAGCCTTGGTACGGCCGGGCGATTGCGCGGTGTCTAGTCTCGGAATACCTACTCAAGTACTTCCCGTATGAAGACTTCGTCGTGTATGAGATCGGTGCGGGGAATGGAACACTTGCTAGGGACATCCTGGACTGCCTCCGCGATGAGTACCCGGACGTGTACGACCGGACGCGCTACAATATCATCGAGATCAGCGGCAACCTGGCGAACCTGCAGAGGAAGCTGCTGCAAGAGGCCCATCCGTGTGTCACCGTGACGCACAAAAGCGTGTTCCGTTGGGATACCCCTGAACCAGCGCCATGTTTCTTCATTGCAATGGAAGTCATTGTGAGCATAACGTGTCTGGTATTCCTCTTCTATACTGACAACATTGCAGGATAACTTCGCTCACGACATGATACGCTACGACATGCAGACCCTCGAGCCGTACCAGGCTGTGGTCACAATCGACAAACACGGCGACTTCGGGTGCTACTACACTCGCGTGACCGATCCTCTCATCGCTTCGTTCCTCCACCTACGGCGGCGGCTCATGCACCCTCCCCCCATATCCCGAATTCTCAAAAGCTCACCCACAATCCGGAAGCTCTACGGCTCCCTCCCCTTCGCGCCCAACCTGTCCGTGCCCGAGTTCATCCCTACGCGTCTCCTAACGCTCCTGCGCACTCTCCGCCGGTACTTCCCGCGGCACCGCCTGCTGCTCTCCGACTTCTCGTCGCTGCCAGACGCAGTCCCCGGGGTATGCGCGCCCGTCGTGCAGACGCGCGTGCGCGGGACGATGGTGCCCTGCGGCACGTTCCTCGTGAAGCAGGGGTACTTCGACATATTCTTCCCGACGGATTTCGAGCGCCTCAGGGATATGTACGAGCACGTCCTGACGGAGCCGGCGCCGTTGAGCGGGTTGGAAGACCCGAGGATTACACCGCTTTCGACGAGTATCTCGCCGCTGTCCGCTGGCCCGAGTTTCTTCTCGTCGTTCAGGCCGTCGAACCGCCGCCCGCCAATCGATGGAGTGCCCTCAGAGAGTGGGCTGCCAGTAGGCGAGCGAAAATCAAGCGTCTTCACTCATGCTGAGTTCATGGAGACGTACGCAGAGCTGGATCGGACACAGGTCAAGAGCGGCGAAAACCCGCTACTCGAGTTCTATCGGAATGTGAAGTTCTTGTTTTGAGACGTAGTTACATCGATCTGCTATCTGCTAGTTTTACAACGAACGCCAAGATATCTGTCTGGGGCCAGTGGAATCATTGCATAGGACCAGCCTCCATATCGAAAGTATCAGCATAAGTAACGAGAGATTATGATCACCGAAGGTTTCCCAGCAACTCAATGATTGGTGCGCTCGAAGCGTAAGCCGTTGGCGGGAACGTTACTCCCAGCTCGTCCTTGAGCATCGACGTGAGCCGTATGAACTGAATTGAGTCGACGAGGGTGCTGATAGTCTCGTAAAGAACGTCTTCGGTATCACGGTGATTTCGCAGCTCTGAAAGAACCTCGAGGCAGATAGAGATGCGCTTTGGCATGCTAACGTCTTTATCGGGTCCAGGACGTTGTGTCTTGGCATGTCCGTTCTGTACACCATTGGCCTTCGTCTTGCGAGCTTCCAGGCCTGGCTTGCTCTTGCGAGCGAATCCGTTCACGAGAGGCCGCGCTGCTACACCGGTGGTGTTGACAAGGACATCGGGCAGGGCCACGATCTTCAGGTTACTGCAGTTAACGCGCTTTACCATGTTCGAAACAGCGGCGCCTGGACCAAGGTCGACCACGACAACTTCCTCATCGGAGGACCCGAACGTGTGAGAGATCGTTTCGACCACGTTTTGGAACAGGAACGTCTGGCGCATGTGCCGAAGCCAGTAGCTGCGCCCGAGAGATGGCATCCGGAGCACTCTGCCAGTGAGTCCGGAGACGTACGAGATCTGTGAATGCTCCGTCGATCCCGAAGAACCAGGAAGAGTGGGGAGGAGCTTGGTGAAGAGCGCGATTGCGGGTTCGATCTCGGCGGAGTGGAACGGGATGTGCGTCTCGACCGTCTTGACCTTGGTCCCCTCCTGCAGATAGTACTTCTCGGCACTTTGTATAGCCTCCGGGGAGCCTGAAAGGACTGTATGAGTCGGGCCAACGATAATGGCAATCTCAGGGACGGAGGACGGGACGCGAAGGAGTTGCTTCCGGACAACATCTGCCGGAGCGAAGACGTTCAACATAGTGATACCTCTGTCAGCTACCTCGACATCCGCTGCATCGCAAGCGGCACCAACGCAGTCTTTGGCATCCGCCGAAGTGTGGCAGCTTGTAAGATGATCAATCGCGTAAGCTCTGAGCGATATCAGCTCGACAGCCTCGCGTGCCGTCAAGAATCCGCGACAAACTGCTGCAGAAAACTCGCCGAAGCAGTACCCAGCCACGGCGACTGGGTTGACTCCGAGACCCCGCAGCTGTTGAATGGCATCGATGTGGGTGGCAAGGGTTATGAATTGGGAGTGAAGGGCGGAGCCGCGAACGAGCATAGCAGTGTGGTCCCTATGCGGTATCTTGTTACTCAAGATCGTGGAAGCCATGTCTGTGAACTCGTCCACCATGCCTGACACTGTTGTGTTCAGAGCCATCCCGGGGTGGACACTGGACCAAGGACCAAACATGAAGACCGTGGGTGATGTAGCGAGTACATTGGCAGTTGATCGTATAGGTAAAGCCATGTTCGGGAAAAGACGACCTATAAGGATGCGGAGAAACGTGATATCGACTGGTGGACAGGCTTTGAGGCTGTTGCTGATTTCGGCAGATTGCGAGACGTCCAGGGAGGCATAATGACTGGGCAAACCTCCTGCTTCCAGCGTGTAACTGAAATAAGGCAGGAGACGCTTGCCTGACATGGGCGAGTCAGCATCGCCGAGCATGTCCACGAACTCTGGGAGAGCCACAAATTCGGGTACCTCACAGCCGATGATGTCGCATGAGTCGACGACCACATCTTTCCAAGAGCGAATATGGGGATTCGCCAAGTTGTGAACTGTGAGCTTTGCCTGATCGTCTTGTTTACTGGTCTCGTGCACGACTAAGTCGCAGATCGCGCGTGCACAAACGTCTGAAGGAATCCATGAGACGTCCGGCATCTCACCCAGCATGGTCCGCTGGTCGGGGAGCATCGACAAAAGCATGGGAACCAGTTCGTTGTCGACCCACGCTCCTGTCTTGGAGTGCCCACAAACTTGGCCGATGCGCAAGATGCGCAAACGGAAGCTTGCGGGAGACGCCACCAGCAAGCGGCTCAAGATGTGTTCAGCGACCAGTTTGGAGTGGGCGTAACCCTGATACTGCCATTAGCACTGAATGGTGTAAACAAATATAGACATACCTGATATAGAGAAAATTTAAGGTCAAGGGGTAGTGGTGCTTCCGGCACGGTGCTTCCATACGCCATGGTCGTGCTGAATGAGGAGGCAAAGAAGAGGGTTGCGGGCTTTTCACATGATGCGCAGAGCTGAGCAATGCTTCGAACAGTGGTAAGATCCCCACGGAATCCATCTACAGGGAAGTTGAAGTCCATACGCCATGCGCAGTGAACAACGTAATCCACGGACGCCGTGAGGCTCGAGTACGCATCTGGAGTGCAACCCAAGTATTCGTGAGAAAGATCCGTGGTCTGGACGATTTGCAGGGAACCTGAGTGTAGCTTTCGGTCAAGAATGGTGTCGTCGAGCGCATGTTGAGAAAAGACTTTGCGCAGCCTGGGAAGAGGATCTCCGCGAATGAGACAGACCACTTTCACTGAGGAGAGCTGAAGCAATTGTTCAAGGAGGTTTGACCCCACGAAGCCCGTAGCTCCAGTGAGTAAGACCGTAGTAGCTGTGCACCGATCCGTTGTGGGAACCTTTTCCCGACAAGTTCCCACCAGTGGGCTGCTGAATTCCTCGACGAGTTGTTCCGCTTTCTCTTGAAGACTGGGCTTGCCCTTCGGCTTTTGAGAGGCAAGAAAGTCCGCGATAGCCTGAATAGTCATGAGGCGGTACACGATGGATGCACTGAGGCGCTTCGCTAAAGTCCTGGACAAATGACGAGCAAGGTCGATAGAATGTAAAGAGCTCATGCCGAGCTCGAATACATTCGAATCGTCTTTGACCTTAGAGGGATTCAAGCGCAAAATGGAGGCGACTGCGGATCGCACGGCTTCCAGTGGAGAGGCTGCTTCGAGTAACGGCATGCCGTTGTGGACGAGCTGTGGAATGAGATGCAAATCTTTTGAAGGGAAATGGTATTGTCGCTCGAATGGGTATGTGGGGAATGAGTGTATCAGATCCGCCTTGAGGGAACGACGAGGGTATTCATCCGCACCCGGGAGATTACCCCCAGCCTCGTACAGGCGTTGAATTTCCTGCGACTCGTGCGACGTTGAACTGGTAGCGCCCTCGGATTGCTTGATGGATATGTCCGTCTGTCGGTAGAAGTCGCAGAGGTCACTGACTACGAATGCCTTTCGCACAGAGTGGTGGTCGCGCGCAATGGCGAGCAGCGCAGCGAGGTCAGCAAGATCGCATTCCACTTTTTGAGACCATGCCCGAACCGCCATTGTGTACTCTTGAAGAGCGAGCTCGGTCCTGCCAGAGAAGGGCAGTACATACGACTGTTGCATAGGTAGCCCTGGTACCTCTCTTGGAGGCGCCTCCTCCATGACAATGGTTGATACAATTCCAGCTGTGAGCGTGTTACCATCGAACCACCATAGGACAGAATACAGTATACTTACTAGCAGCGAAGGCGTTGATAGCTGCAAGTAGCTTTTTGTGACTTTCAAGAGGAACTACCGTGGTAGGTACCATAACATTGTCGTCGGCCCCTGTAAGGTAGGATGGGACATGATGCGGTGGGATAGCTCGGCGCTTGAAACATAACACGACTTTCAGTATAGCTGCCAACAATTCTTGCTTCAGTACACAGAAAATCAATGACCTTAGATGCATACCGACGAAAGCGGAAGCAGAGTAACAATGCCCGAGTACGGTTTTGTACGTCGACAGAAGCAAAGGACTGTCGCGAGGGGACCGACAGTAGATATGTTTCACGGCTTCTAATTCCATTTTGTCGCCAAGGAGAATTCCCGTACCTTGAGCTAAGGCGCAGCAAGGCTGTGAGCGAGCTAGGAGTCCAAAGGACGGGGATATGCCTACCTTCGATATAGGTAATGTCGCTGGGTTTCACTCCCGCACGTTCCAGCGCTTTCATGTGGACTGATTGTTGAGCACAAATCTTCGGCGTAGACAGCGCAGGGGTTCTGCCGTTGTGTGATACGCACACCGATCGAACCAGACCGTCGATCACATCGCCGTCAGCGATAGCTAGATGCGACTTCTTCAACACGAAGAAGACAGCTCCTTCCTGGGACAAATCAGTCGACGATGATCATCAACGAGTAATGATTTTCGAGACACTCACCGATATACTGTACCCGTCAGCGTCATCGGTGAAAGCTTTACAACGACCAGATGGCGACAGGAGACCTGCAGCTGAGGCTGATAGGAATGTCGCTGGCGAAAAGTAGGTAGACAACGCGCCCACCACCGCGATCTCGGCACCGTGGGAATTGAGGGTATGAATAGCTGTTGGTTCGGGATGAGATTCTGCAACAGCGATGCAGACGCAGCACTACTCACCGTGATCGAGAGCAGCAGCACCGCTAGCGCATGCGCTTGATATTGTAGACGTCGCGCCTTGAAAGTCAAAAAACTGGGCGACTCTACCTGCGACTGCACTCGGCTCAGCGTCGAGGCCCCAGTAGTGATCGAAAGCACTCGGGCCCCTCTGTGCAAATTGTCGCAGGTCCCACCCGTCATCATTTCCCATCCCAATCGTAACGCTTACGTTCTTGCCTGCGAGCGAGCTCGGAGGAATCGCGGCGCGTTCCAGCGCTTCCCATGTAAGTTCGAGCGCAAGGCGGGTGTTTGGACGCAACGCCTCCGCCTCACGGGGCGATATACGAAAGAAAGATGGGTCGAACTCCTCCACTCCCGCCCTGCCCAGCCAGCCACCGCGAGGGCCGGGCTCTCCAAAGGTCTTGTCTTCAAAAGCGCTGGAAAGTCGACTAGGAGGCGCGCTCGTGCTGCATTTGGACCAACTGTCGTCCACCAATGCTCGCCAAAGATCATCGGAGGTGTCGATGCCTCCGGGAAGTCGGAACGAATGTCCTATAATAGCAATAGTATCCGTACTAGACATGTTGGTTGCGTACGTTGCAAGTAATGCAAATGTACGTGTCTAAACGAAGTCCGGTCAGTATATATGCATATCGTTAAAGCTTAAACATACGACTGAATGACGTGCTGCGATTACGACGTCCTTCCTAAGTAGTATTCGGACCTCCCTCTGAGAACCGCGAAGAGCTTATGGGAAGGGGGACATTCGAGCAGTGTTGGGTCTCGAGAGGGTTCTAATGGGTTATGTGCTCCCGGAGTAAAACGCCCAATGCATCAACATTTGTCCATTGTTGTCGGGGTTCAGAAGTCATGCTACGAGAAGGTATCGTTGCGTAGAAGGATCAAAGGAATCTTGGAGACGTTGATACGGCCACTGGAGTATGAAATCATGTTAGCATGAAGACGGGGGACCTGGAGCATTGATGGCCATACATAGTATGATTGCGTGATGCCATCTTGCATGAAAGAACCAGCTTGACGAATCGCCAAGTTATGCTTCTCATGCATATGATGCTTGCTGGCGTCGGTCGGACATGAAGGTTTGTGAGATGCTACAAATGTGTTGTTCCAGCCGCAGCGAGTCTGACATAGCAGTCGATAATATCGGCTATGAGCAGGGCGGTAAAGGCAATCAGAGATCAGACAGTATGGTTTCAATGAAGATGAAAGTCGTGCTTGAGAGCACCAAGGCCAGTTTTGGACCGCTCAGCCAATTAAGACGCGGCATATTTGGGAGTCACGTGGGCTTTCCGTACTATTTGTCGCAACTTCGCGAGTACTAGGGTCGTGGATTGATTGAACATGTCTTGCGAGCATAAACGACTGCATATGCTGCAGCATAGCTCATCGTGTTAACCTCGTATTATGTCCGCCGCCGATATCAGGCATGCTCTCCTACGGCTTGACCTCCTCGGCTGAAGTACGTTCAGCACGGAACGAATGCAAACATGTTGCACCGCCGGTTATCGGTGAGGAAATGAGTCCATCTCGATGGCTCGATAATAAGCGGTCTGGGTGCAGAAATCTCAAATCATGTTGTACGCCATTTGATGCCAGTGATACATAATACAACGAGGTAGGTTAAACAAACTCAATAACTGCGTTCGCCGCGGTATAGTAATTGGCCGTTCACATCCGAAGACAAAATCAGAGCAGGGAGTATTGTAAGTAAGCATAAATACTAGGTCGGGTGCTTTAGAAATAACAGGCTCCAGTAAGCCTCGGAGGAATGGAAGGGACGCTCCCACAGGTCTAACGTACAGATCCAGAGAGAGATCTACGAAAACTATTAATGTACATCTCTTCAAGGGAGCTTCAAGATGAAGACGATTGACCACACTCGACTGATAGCTCGATTAGGACGGACGAAGAGCACTTGAGCCCCAGTAACATTGACACCAAGGCAGTTCAGCTGCTATGCTAGCTCCTACTGAGTTTTAATCAAGAGTAGGCGTGAAACGATGGTAAGCACTCGCAGTAATCGATAGTTAAGTAGAGCTCTCAACGTGCCCATGATATCAATCGCGAGGTCCTGGGTGGCAGCCATCCATGAACTTTTGTCCGATCTGTCAACCTCCGAGAAAATCATTCTGGCTGTACATGCAATGTGGTTAAGTCAACCGATATCTTACTACAACGCATACATCACATTAGACAGGAAATAGCATGTCACGACACCGCTGTTCAGCGAATTAGGAGCGCGGTAGCCTGGCAACTTACAAACCATTAGTATCGGAATCTGTTGTAGTACCAATTGCGGAGGATTCGGCCAATGCAATGACCTTCGAGACTCGAACTTCGAAGTAACACATGATAGTACGAACTCAGGAAGAAATAAGGTTCAAGCGCCGATCATTGCAAGCGTACCATCCGCCTGTGGCCGTTAAGCCCTTGATTCTATTCCCATCCATCCATCTTTGTCGGCGCATCTCGAGCTATAACGACTTGGATCTGAGCTGTCGAACAAGCTTGGAAATGCTTTTTCCCCGGATGCAATAACCAGATAACCATGGCCATCCTAGCTCTTCCGAGCTGACCGTGCCGTTGTCGGTCGATTTGGAAAGCAGTGGTCTCGTCTGTCGTTGTGTCTCTTCGCCAGTCCATCTACTGTTCACGGGTATCTGTCACGGAGTCTTTCCTCAATTCCGTCACAGGGTGCAGTCATCGCTGTCATAGTGCTGTGTGCAGCATCCCCCTTTCACTGCGGTTACGGAGTTCCACACAACATTTTTGCGATCACAGCGGCATGCTTTTCAATGATTTCTTCGGTCCAAGCATTGTCTTTCTCTGATAGATGTATAGTCTGGATTTCAGCCTTCGTCTATCAGAAAGTTTCGGTATGTCTGCATGCAACCTCGTAACTTCGTGCGTCTTCTCATCAATATGTCGTTTAATGGTTTTAAACACAGCGCAATCAAAAATCTGCACATACGATGTCGTGCTACCCTTTTTCGGATGGATGATGGTTTTCCACGCAAGGTGCAGCGTGGAATAGGCTGCGCGTTCTCTCGAACGCTTTAACTTAGATCATAATGGTCTCGTCGCTAGTATATTAATGGGAGCTCGGAAAGGTGTGCCACTTCAAGCTAAAACCATGTCTCTTCTCAATACTTTTCATCCGGAACAGCATACAGCTCTCGACATCCTCAGCTCCATCGCAAATACCCATCCAAACGCTGAGTTTCTCGTCGTCGACCACACAGTTTCCCTTACCTACGCAGAATGCCGTATACTCTCTGAACATGTTCTCGCACCAATCCTTCTCTCGCAGCTTAAGATCCCACCCTTCATACAACCTCCTTCTTCGCCAGCCATACATCATCCCCAACCGCGCATTGTCGTCTTAGCTCCCAATGGTCCCCTAGTACCCCTGGTATACTGGGCCGCATGGCACCTTCGCGCGGTTGTCTGTCCCATTAGTTCGTCTGTGGAGCCTCATTTATGGGTAGCAATGATCCGCAGGCTTGCGCCAGCTCTTGTCCTTGTAGCGGACTCTCTGGCGGAAAGACTCAACCATGCTCTTACCGCCGATCACCTTACTGTTGATGTCACGTCGCTGGACTCGCTGATGCCCAACTACTCGCAGACTCGCGCTGTGTCAATGACAGAAACCATGGTTCTGTGTTCAGCCGTTCTCAAGCACCACATGACGAACGTAAATGGAGAGTCTCCTCCCACAGCGCCGGTCAACCCCGCCGACACCGCTCTCGTCATGTTCACGAGTTCCCCGGTGGATGAAGGAAGCATCAAGGCGGTCAAAATGAATCACGGCTCACTCCTGCATGGCGGACAGCGGATTGTACGCCTGTTCGGAGAAGATTTCGCCAAGACACCAAAGCGACATCTCGGCTGGCTTCCTCTTTCTCACGTATTCGAGCTTTATTGCGGCCTATTGTACGTATCCACGAATATCAGTGCAATTCAAAACTGAGGTTCTTTGCGTAGCGGACATGCCCTACACACAGGCGGCTCCTTCGTGTTCTTTGATGTCAACGTGTCCTCGCCTGATGCACCAGCTGGACTCCCGATCCCAGAGCTGTTACTCCGCGCCATTGATCATCACAAGTCGATACAATCCTTGTGCGCAGTCCCGCTGGTCATGGACTACGTTTACGCGAAGCAATCTGATCGACACATCGCTATTCTCCAACAGCTCGAGGCTATCAGTGCAGGCGGTGCTCCCACTTCGGATGATGTTTGGGCCTGGTGTAGATCCCACCGCATTCCGCTCGCGAATCTTTATGGTATCACCGAAGCAGCCGGTGGCGTCGCCGGGCGCGGTCTCACTTTGGGAGACGGCTTTACGCTTATGGAGGGTCTCATGGGCGTCATCGAAAAGGAGCATCCAGATGACGATTCGGGCGAATTGCTCATTGTCAGCAAGGTATGTAGTGATGCATCACCAATGTACATATGCACCCTCTCACATTCATGGCTCATTAGTGTATTCCACATGGGTACGAAATTGGCCATCGTGATGCCTTCTCAATCCTTCCCACTGGTGATGGCATTATAGTATACCATACGGGAGACCGATGGCACACTGGATCCGACTTCACGGGGCATGTCATAGTCCAGGGAGACGCAATACCCTCCTTTGATGCCTCAAAATCCATGTCAGGTGAGTAATCTGTCTTCCGCAGAATTTGTCGACGTGCCTCTGACTTCGAAATCTCAGGCATATACTATATGTCGCGTGTTGACGACACTGTCGTCTTAGCGTCCGGCATTAAAGTTGACGCACTCGCCCTAGAACACATCTTGGATGCACAGGACGAAATTTCTCGTTCTGCCATTGTTCTATCGAAGACCCGAGAGCACCTTCTGGCCCTTATCGAACCATCACCCTCGCACTTATCTGAACTAGAAGACGTCAAGACTGCTGTCCTACGTGTCAACCTCAATCTCCCTTACGAGAAACGTGTGCAACGTGACAGCATCGTCTTCGTTGACCGCTTGCCTTTGACAACGAAAGCTACGTTGCATAGGAAGCAAGTGAAGAAAATACTTTCTGGTAACAATGGCGAGTGGCCTTTGGAGCACGTCGTGGTGAGTACGTTAAAAATGCCAGAGTAATTGTCCTCACCAGACCCTTCAGAAGCCACCCACCACCACCAATGGGCTTACGGTCAATGGTCACCAACCCCGTCCGATAGAGTCTGCTTCACAAGTCATACCCGATACCATGAGAAGCACCGTACAGAACATCATCGCGGAGATCTTCAGTGCCCCAGTAGAGATTGTTCGGGGATACTCGACGTTATCGGACCTGCCGATGAGCTCGTTGGCGGTTGTCCGTGTCGCTCGAGCTATTAGCGAAGCCTTTGACTGCCAGATCAAGGCGTCGGATCTGTACGGTGTGCAAACCATCGACGACCTGTGCGACCGCGTCCTATCCGAGCGCACAACATTGTCGACATCGAGTATCGCCAATGGCCAGGGTAATTACACGACCACTCTGAACGGACATGCGCACGTCGAGAACGACTCGCTCGTTATTTCTGGCGCAAGCTGTCGATTTCCAAATGGTATACGCTCCCTTGATGACTTCTGGGAAGCACTTCTGAATCCCGGCTCCTACGTGAAGACATTGTCTAAACCGGCCCCTCCATCACGATGGGACACGTCCGAGCCTGGTTCAGAGCTGCCTATGGCCTGGCTCGCTGACGAAGAGTTCGAAAATACAGATTCTTTGGCGTTGTTCTTTGGCTTATCCCCCGCCGAGGTCAAAGCTATACCTCCGAACAGTCGCCTCGTTCTTCAGATGGCATACAACGCGTTAGAAGACGCAGGAATTGCGCCGAAGTCCCTCAGCGGTAAACCTTGGGGGGTATACACTAGCATGAACGATTCAGGATGGAAAGAACAGCAGCTCATGCGCGAGGATTCAGCTGGTAAGCCGGGATTCTAGATTGCGATTTGCTCCTCTAATATTTACAATGAATGGTCTAGGGAAAGCACGGCTCTGGTATACCGCTGCGGAAGCTAGTGCAGGTGCTCGGCTTTCATACCACCTGAACCTGACAGGTCCTAGTATGGAGGTTAAGACTGCGTGCTCAAGTAGTGCAGTTGCTATTCACCAAGGTAAAGGTCGTCGTAAGATTTCGTTCTCGACCCCGACTAAATCATATATGTATAGCCTGCATGGCGGTACGAAATGGCGATTGCGAAGGGGCAATCGTTGTAGCCTCGACAACTTTCTTCGCCGCTCCTACAGCTGTCTTCCGAATGCAAGCAGGCATAGGATCGCCGTCCGGACGATGTGCAACTTTCTCGGACAATGCCGATGGTTTCTTGCCCAGCGAAGGCGCAGCTGCAATAGTGATACAACGCTCAGCTGATATTTCCGGGTCTTATTATGCCAGGATACGAGGTACTGCAGTCGTCCAGGACGGTCGTTCGTTAGGATTCTCAGCACCAAACCCTGAGGCCCAAGTCAGATTGCTGCAGGCTGGCCTCAAAAATGCTGCCTGTGCAGCGGACGACGTATCTTACATCGAAGGTGAGTTTTTTGTTGCCCATCTCCATCTGGGATGATTGTTTAATCGTTCTTCCTGCGACAGCTCATGGAACCGGGACTCCCGTCGGAGACGTTGTTGAATTCAATTCAATACGAAGGGTCTACTCCCAAGCGCGGACTCGGCCACTTGTTGTTGGTTCCGTAAAAGCCGTCATAGGACATACAGAAGAGTGCGCAGGACTTGCCGGTGTGTACTACTGCTTTGATCAAAACTATGATCTCGTACTGACTCTATTCTAGGTGTACTAAAGAGCGTTCTTTGCTTTAAGAATGGAATAGTCCCACCACAGCCACATATTCGATCTCTCAATCCTGATATCGATCTGGAGAGGTGTAGAGCCATCATACCACGTTCTGTGCACGGCTTTGCCAGCGGCTCGAGGAAGCGCATCATCTCGATATCGTCCTTCGGGCTTTCCGGTACTCTAGCTAACATCATCCTCGAGGAGCCACGCACGACCCAATTTCCTCCCGAAACAGACAGCAACCGAAAGTATCTCTTTACTTTGTCTGCACGTTCTGAGAACGACTTTCGGGCTCTCCTACAGCGTTACGCTGCGTACTGTGAGTCAGAGGCCATCCCAGAGATCAGTCTCAGAGATGCTTGCCGCACAACCCAAGTAGGCCGTGACCACTTCTTGTACCGACGTGCTTGGGCGGTATCACGTTGGAGGGACGTCCGGCTTTGCTTACAGTCCCCGCAGGCTTCTCAGTCTATTCGCGCCCTCAACAACCCTGGCGTCTCCATATGGTTCACTCTACCACACCCTTCCCATCGGCTCCCGCTCATTTCTCATCCTGTCTTCGCGATGTATATGCAAGAATGCCGGACGAGCGGTTGTACGCCCGCGCTCGAACCCTTCGCGGAGCAAATAGCGCTGATCAGGACCCTACAATATCTGGGGTGCCATGTTAGCGCAGCGGGCGGAGAAGGTATTGCTGAGTACTGTGCAGCAGCTTCCGCGGGAATCATCACTCTTCGCACGCTCTTCGGATTGCTGGGTTCGCTTAAACCCGTCTCAGGACGAAGCTGGGTGATCGATCTGTCCCGCGAGGACGTTGAGGAATATCTGCTTGACTATCCTCCCGACGAGGTTCGCATCGTCGGCGGCGGTGAAGAGATCTCTTACCTCCACACCCGTTCTCCGGGATCAGAGACGATCAAGGAAGACATTGGCTCGTCTCACTTCAAAGAGGCACATCCTCTTACTTATGCTTCATACTGCAAAGATGCCAGACATCGTCTCCAACCGTCGAGTCCGACAATTGGTGTGGTCTCTGCTTATATTGGCGACATCCTGGACGAGGAGTATCTCGGCGAGAGATACTGGCTCGATTTACCTCAACAAACCTTCGACATAACAGCAGCGCAACGCCGCTTGGCCACGGATAGTGACGTTGTCTTGCTGATGTCTCATGGCACCCAGTCGTCGGCGCTGCAATCTGCAAAGATTATCGATGTTGGCGATAGTCTTGAGCATGTCGTCGGAAAGCTATACGAACTTGGCTTCCCCATCAATTGGAGTCTATACGCGTCGGCTGGTCCTACATGTCACCTCCCTACCTACGTCTGGGCTTCCACGGTGCCTTGAGCAGCTAACCAGCTTGCAGGTTTCGCATAAGACCGGAATATTATTGATCGATACTGGTACCCTCTGAGCCGGGATATACCATCATCCTTGCTTTCGAATTATATCCACCGTCTGTTATAACAAAGTAGTACAGCTGGAGACAAGGAATCCGAGATGCTACATGATGCCCAAATAAAAATACACTATATGACAATCTGCAATACAACGTCTGTTATGCGTGACGATAGGTATACAGTCTCAGTGACCTACATTGGAAAGTCTATTAGAGCACTCGTAATGACAGATAATGGTCTCAGATAGCAGCTCGTTATGAGATACGTAGCAAAACCATTGAACACGAGATAAGCGATGCTCCCAGCCCTTCAAAGAAGGCGGTGGAAGTCGATGTTCAGGAGGGGGCGTCCTAAACCAAGATGAGTTTCTGAATAGCAGTTTAGCAAAGTAAACACGTACCGATGTCTCGAACATTATCACCGGACCAACCAACTTGTGTCCATTTCGTAACGTGTCTCTGTTCAGGGGATCTGGACAACACCCGGGTATACTTGAGTCGGGTAGAGTTGAGAAGGCGGGGCATGTGTTTCTTGATGACTTCGTTGTGGAACAGAACGACCTCTGCAAGAGTCTCGAGATGGACGACGAAGACATCGAGCCTGGTGAGAGCATGTGCGACGGTGTCGATGATAGTCCAATCTGTGAAATGAAGGATGTCGGCTACGGGAAGACAGGGCTCCCACGTGAAGTCGACGGAGATGACCTGAACTCGTTTACCCTCACCCGCCACTCGTGGCGTGTAACATACACGCACGCTGGCTGTGAGGTCTTTCTTGTCGTGCGTGGCCCAAAACTCTGGTGCAAACGAACGGTCAGTCAAGACAACATCCTTGTCGATTTGTATCGATGCCCACTTACCTGAGTAGTCCGACTCTGCTCTCGCCAGGCGAACCGATCTCATGGCCCAGTTCGGGTATCTTGTCGCATCGAGGTTTTGAACCAAAGCCGAGCCGAAGAAACAGAGTAGTTCGGCTTCCTCCTCATTCAGCTTGTCTGCTCGGGTTGGTGCGAGTAAGATGGAGAGCCACGTAGAGGCGGAGATGTTAGAGCATCCTTGAAGAGAGTAGCTAATTTCGCGCTCTTGTAGGAGGCGGGGGGTTGCGTTGAGGTACGACGAGACCGGCCTTTTCTCACGTCCCACGGCTTTTGGCCAAGCTATCGCATCAAGGTCCACGAAGTACAGCGTAGGGAAAACTTGGAGCATCTGTAGGATGTGCGCGAAGGAGCGAAAGCTGACCGCGATGAGCTTGAGAGTGGTAATACCCTGCGACATCCAGCTGATGAACGGCTTTGGCAGCATCTCATGTACATTTCTCATGGGTTTGCACCCAGGTAGGGGACCGTGAACCTCCAGTGAGATATTCCAAGGATGCGCTTCGGTAGCTACATGAAGCCGGGGGACCAGAACCGAACAGAAGGTGTGGATCCATGGCTCGCAAGGGTTTTCGGTGACATCCAAGGAGAGCTTGACCTCTCGAATATAGCTGGAGACACGATTGCGTTGAGGAAGGGTGAACGTACGCAGCGCGTCTACATCCGAGCGATCGCGCAACGTAACGCTCCAAAAAATGCGTGGTTGCAGAATGTCAGCCCACCGACGGCATACAAGCGCGATAGACGATAGGACGTGCTTGTTGCCACATGAAGCATGGAGGTATGCGAGAATAGAGTCGAACAGTTCGGGAGGTATGTCTGCCGCTGTTGCGGTATGGGTGCGGTCCTCCTGGTACTGCAATAACAGAGGTTCACGTCGCCGTGACTTGACTTGTACCCAGCCGCGTTGTTTCCGCGTACGCGACCAAGGACCAAATATGTCGAAATGGGGCTTTATGGAAGGAAATGCTTTGGACACATCGTAGTCCGGATCGTCAACTGGATCCAAAGAAGAAGACCAATATCGTTGTACTTGTTCGTCGTCAATGCAATGATCTGGAGTGTCGTGTACATAGCCGCGCCATAGCCACCACCCTACCGGAATATCGAGTTGTACGACTTGAGATCCCATTTGTAGTGTGCGAGCTGAAGGTCAATGCGCGCAGTTGGAAGAGAGGCGAGAAGAGGATATACTAAGGCGCGCGTACTTGTACTGACTGGGAGTAAGCTCAAGGGCCTTCGGGAATAGAGAGCGTATGAGCGTCCCGCTGTTGTTGCGCGATATATATAGGTCTGATTGGTATTGAAGGGTCAGTAGCGTAAACCTTATCAGGAGACACATCGCGCTTACTTCGAGATAGAGCCTGCATAGCGTGTATGCATAAGGCACGGTTTGTAGCCAATGTCTGCCTAGCCTCCAAGTCACAATGCAGTTCGACGACAGTGCCAGGATAGGTAAAGGGCTCTGAATACGTCCCAAACGTAAGATGGTTCAGGCCTGCCAATTGGCCAAGATCTATACTCACGACCTGTCCAATGCAGTGGCAGTCCGCCAGTCCATTGCGGGTAAGACCTACTCAGCGTACGTCATCGCAAAAAGCCGGGATTGGTGGCCACAAACACGCACCTTGCGATTGAGATGCGCACAGCAGTGGATCCATTGCCTCTAGCTTCGTACCCGCATAACTCCTGGAAAGGGTATTTCGTACCCACAGCAGACGCAGGGCGGGACGTCACGGGTGCGTGAAGCCGAACATTGATCTCCCGCTGTATGTCACCGCTCGTGCTGAGAACGGCGCGACACCCGCAATGCTATGCCTGGAACACGAACTCAGCCCATCTGATATGAGCGCATATCCTGCCGTGTGACTTGCGCCCGGCAGGCACCAGCTGCGCAACATGGACTCACTGGAAAATGCGTATTGTTACTGGTTTGCCACAGGACACGTCCCAGGAACTGCGCTCGCTATTTAGGTACTTCCGACCTCGCCAAAAGCGTACAGCAGCCTATTTGTTGTGCACCTCGCTTCACGAGGTACGGTCCCGGTGTCTGAGACACAATCAGAACTGGGGAATCCGGACCGAGTTATGCAGTTGGAGGTCATCAGCAGCAATTTATGAGGAAGCCACTTGCGAGATCTTACTAAGAAGTGTAGATATCCGCTTGGAAGGCTGCGGACATCTTAGAAGGAGTGCGGAGAATGTAGTTTCAAAGCTGAGCTGTTGAATCTGAAACCGTAAGCGGAGTTTGGGGCCAAGCAGGAGCCTTGGGCTGCATTGAGCGTATATATGAGATACTGCTCGCGCGATGGTCAAACTGCTCAATGTAGGCAGTATAAGGGTGAAAGAGTTGGAGGAAAGATACAAGGCAGAAGAAAGACTTTGAGCTGGCTCACGGTTTACAGCGCCTTCCTTACGTGTACGCACGGCATTTGCCGAAGACCGAGTCCCTGCTGCCTCCGAACCGCGCTCTCCGACTCTTCGTGACCTGAAAGTTCACTCGAGCATGTTCCGCGCACGATTGGTATGCACAACATAATCGGACTGTGATGGTTGAATGACACTCACTCTACTCTGCAAGCCTAGGAGAACGCTGTTCGCCGCCGCCGCTGCGGCTGCTGTGGTCGTTCACGACGGAAAGGATAAGGTACGTCGCGCGTGCGTGACTTATGCAGTGGTACAATGCTGTGAGTTGAACACACTATGCAGCTTCCAATATACCCTATTCAAGAACCTGAAATTGTTCATCAAGAGACACCGTCCGAGCTGGAACGACAAATTGGTGTCGTCCGCCGTTCTGTGACCGCGACCTACCTGGATGCCTATGCCCGTGTGCAAGAGTTGGTGTCGCGCTGGATTGGAGTGGAACAGTCGGTTGAACGTGTGTCACGAACTCCCTCTGCTTCTATGCTGTATCTCATAACGCGAAACAGGCAGAGTGAAGTCTCTTGTTGCACAAGAAGAGCAGCTTACTCCGGCAGTCTTATATATCGGTGTCGCAGCACTGACCGGCTCAGTTCTTGCTCGTGGCCGCGCCCTCCCGATCCGTCTCCTCCTCCCTCCAACTCTCCTTGTCGCTTCCTCTTACCATTTCCTTCCTAAAACCTCAACGAATATTTCCGACTATCTCGGCTCGCTCGAGGATCAGTATTTTCCCACCCTCGCTGAGAAGCATAACATCGCCAATGCGCACACTGCTATGACATGGGAGCGCATCAAAGACGCTGCGTCCAATGGGCGTACGAGCCTCGAGGGCGGTGTTGGCACCGTCGTGGAGCAGATCCAGTCCACAACCGGACTGAAGATCCGCGAAGCGCTCAGCAGTGCGCGGACGCAAGCCGGCGAGGCGGTGCACGTTGCTCAGGTGAAGACACAAGAGGCAGCAAAAGTTGTAGAAGAGAAGGTCGAGCAGGCGGCCCACACCGCGGAGGCGAAGGTACAGGAAGCGGCGGCCCAAGCTCAGCAAGCGAAGGACCAGGCGTTGAAGGAGGTCAAGAAAGAAGCAGCAGAGGTACGCGGGCACACAAAGGCCACAGAGCCGGTTGCAGTCGAGGTAGAGACAAAGGAGGTCAAGGAGGTCAAGCGACTGGTATAGTGCATCGTCCTCCGTATTTCATCAAACTGCTCGTTGCACTTTCGAGTAGGGACTCTGTTGTTCGTCTGTTAGCATGCGCTCTTCTGGAATAGATTTTGGTCCTCGCACCTTTGTAAGTGCCACAGAAATGTCGCTGGCTGTAAGACCTCCCGCTTTGTTGCGTGGCCTCTCTAAATGTATGACTTTGAATGACCGCTTCGCTTAAGCGGTGGCACATCGCCTCATGGCGTCCACGCTCAAGTGCCTGCAGGCGAAAGGCCACTTAATAACATTATTGTGCATTCAATGGTTTTACGTCGTAGTTTCGTTTGTTCCACGGTTCTCATTGTCCGTTATTCCCCTTGCCAGAGGTATATGTAGCCCGGATCTCGTCGATACTAGTATCACAAGTCATAACTCCCCCGAACCGCGCATTTGGCGTCATTCTACACAGCCTACTACGTATACCTAAATCAAGCTCGCTGCGATGTCCTACTCTTTCACCAAACCCACTTCTATGAAACTTCTGACCACGGACGAACTCGTCGCTTTCCTGCAAGACGTACAATCCCCAACCTCCCTCGCGAGCCAGCGGTGGCTGGCAGCGGGTTCAGTCTCTGCACAACTTGATTGGCAAACTTTCCGCGACCTCAAGGCTCTGCTCGGACAGGAATGCAAATACTCGTATAGGCAGGGCACACTCACACTCGAACCTCCGAGGTCACTTCTCCAAGCCCAGAAGGCACTCACGCCGCTCTCGTGTGCTGGGGCGCTCAAAGCGAACATTGTGGCGCAGCTTGTGCAACAACTTTCGGTGTACGCCACAAACGGCACATCATCTGGACTGACTCCCGTGGTGAGACAAACAGTCGGGCACACCCTCGGCGGGCAAATCTACCGCACGGCGGACCTGTATGTCGGCGTGAGCACTGCGCACAATCTGGACGTGAAATACGACAAGGGAGCGGCGGCGGCGCTGGTCGTTGACGTCGTTACGGGACCGGATGCGCGTGACGCATCGAAAGGTGCGGAAGAGTGGCTGGCGGGCGACAAGAGCGTGCAGCAGGTGCTCGTCGTTCACTGCGATGCCGCACGGATCCTCCATGCCCAGGCAGCGGCGGCGAAGGGCACAGGACATGCGCGCAAGACGAGCGCGGACAAAGAGGAGTTCGGCACCGTGTGGCGGTACGCACGAGACACGCGCGGACGTAAAGTCCTGCTTGAGGAAATTGTGAGTGTTTCGCTTTTGTCCGGACTGCTCCTCGTTAACCGCAATCGCCACAGAAACTGATGTATTACGCCGCCGGATACACTGACGCACCTGTCACCTTCATCGACTTCGCGCGGGACCTGGGGGTAGCTGTTCCCCGTGGGGATCGTCTTGTTGTCGTCCTCGACTGGAACAATGCACTCAGTGCAATCAACACCGTTCAGAAACAAACCTCCAAGGACATTCGGAACAAAGCCTGAAGAGTCTCCATATTCTCCCACACCCGCATTCACATCCTAGGATACCCAATACCCCCCATCCGCTGTAGCAGTATGACCATGCCCCTCCCGTTTAGCTGCGACCATACCATAGTAATCTCGGGCCCGTAATGACATTCGCGGTGCTCTAGTGTATAAGCGATGCCCCGTATTTTATGATGTCTTGAACGTATGCTGTATCATTCACTAAATTATTATATATGAGATATATGTTTGAGGACGCACCAGATTACTTCTTCTTGGGTTTCGGCTTTTGCTTGCCAAGATCTCGCAATGGCGCCTCTCCCGCACCAAGTCCGTCTCCAGCACCGCTCATCCAGTCGACACCCGAGCCGTGTCCTCCAAGACCCTCGAACCGCTTGTTGAAGCGACCGAGGCGGCCGACCATCTGGCCCTCCTCTTCTAAGTCGGCTCGGACAATCAACGCGCTCCAAAGCGGGTTATTCGTGGTGTCTCGTTCAAGACGGAACACGGAACGCGGCGAGGTGGTAACTTGGGTATATGTCGAGCCATCTGCGCGTACGACGAGCTGGGGAAATTGGGGGACGAATGGCATCGGAAGAACACGCTGGCGGTTCTTCCAGATGTGTGTCCGTCCATAGGGCGAGTCAGAAACATATCGAGCTTGTGTCAGTGACTTCGGCGCATTTTTGATAGCGGTAAAGGAAGGGCGGGCAGCGGCAGAGAGAGTGAGCATGTCGTGGTTGAGCGCAAGGAGCCAAGCGGCGGGGCCTGTTGCCCAGAATGGCAAAACGTCGGTCCGTCGCTTAGTCAGCCGTTCCGCATCTCCTGGATCCCGCCGAGTCGGTGACCATTCCCAAGACTTGACGACTCTTTCGCAGTTGAGTCGTGAACGAATGTCTCGGAATCTGTTTCTGCGGCCAAAATATAGAACGCTCTCCAACGGGTAGGTCGCTTTCTGTATTTGTCTATAAACATCGAAGTTGAATTACCACCTACTGCTAAGATTTGCGGTAGAGTACCTCTAATAACATTCAATTTTCCTCCTAACATGCACGAGGCTTCAAGCACATGAATGATGCAATACATATTCTGATCTAGTAACGACAGCGAATGCATACAAATATTGTGAGTGATGATTGCTCTTGATGGGCAGTACTTGCGCTGCATTCGTAGCGGGAAGTTTACAAAGAGGGAAACGTAGGAAACTCGCCCGAAGCATCCATGTAGCCTAGCCTTTTGGCTTCTGTAGGGAGTGAGCCTGGATAAAAAAAGTGTTCTGAGGTACCAGAATGTCAGCATCAATCGGACTGTCGTGGAATACCCTCAGACTCACCGTCCAGGTCCAAACGGTGATAAGGATCACGATACGCATTTCTAGCCCGCCGTGCAGCGTCCCTGGATAAAGTTGCCACGGCCCTTCCCGTCTGCCAATCTAGGGCCCGGAAGACTTTGTTCGTGAAGGCGATGCCGTGAATTGTATCTCCTATGGTTTCCGAAAGACATGGCGACTTCTCGTGGGATCGAGATACCGCACTAGGTGGCCATGGGTTTCTGTGTGTAAGCAGAAGACGAAGCTGCGGTGCTTTGCAGCTCAGATAGTGTACCTGTTGCGCCAGTGTACGAGGTATCTCAAATGCTCTGCGCATGTCGAAGTCGAAACATACAAGTGAGTCGAATCGCCTGATGAACTTGTGGAGCTCGTTCTGCGTCAAAGGTCTCAGTGCGTGGTACGAAAGCCACGATTCTATGACTCACAAAAGATGGTTCATCTGCCTCCAAAGCACAAAGCCGAAGATAGACAAAACGCTGTGGTTCACTTGCGAGATGGCGAAACACTAAGCTTCCATTCAGACGGCCTTTGAACTCGAGGCAGTAGGGTTTCAATGCTTGTAAAACAGGTTGCATGTGCTGTAGGTTTTCTTCGGATTCGAGGTCGTCCGTGAAGACGACCCTGTGAATAGTTGTGCGGAACAGGGGGAGGAGATGCCGCATGACTCCCAGAGAGCCCACTACAACTGTCAGAGTCTTCCATCCGCTATCGGCAGCTCGCACTGGGACAATCTCTTTTTCGGTTCCCCGAATCTTCAGCTTCTCAAGGAGAGGTGCGAACTTGAGCAGGAATTCTACAGGGCCACAGATTTTCTCTACTGAGAGTTTGCGCAACGCGCGAAACTGCGGCAAGTCATGGGCTCCGGGACGCGTGAAGTCTAGTAGAGTGACTGAAAGACGCGTCAGATTTGCCACGAGCGGAGAGCCAGTAGGGATGTTGCCGCCTAGCAAGAACCAGTCCGAGATTCTGTCGTCAGATCTCCCGAGTACGAGGGTTTTTAGCTGAGGAAAGTTGGCGAGGGTGTCGAGCAGGTGGGGGGCGTGTTCAAGGATGCTTGCACATGCGTCCATTTTCAACTCACGCACACCCGAGGTCCTAGACAGGAGTTTGAGAATAAGAGTAGGGAGTTCTGGGTCCGCGTATATTGTTAACTCCTCTAATACAACTTGAAGTCGACGGATCAGCGAAAGCTTCCCGGCTTCCTGATCGAGAATTCGAAGAAGGCGGTAGGTTCGTACGCTGGAAGGTTCGAAATTCCGGATCCACAGAGTCAGTTCAGAAAACGCGTGCACTGAGGCGAGAGCGTCGGTCCGCCTAGAGCATAACCTGAATTTGCGCGCGTCCTGGACGGACAGAAGCTGAACTATCATCGTCAAGACGTCACAGTTCAAGCTGAGGAGGGAAGGACGAGGGGAGGGAGACATGCTGGGCGAGGTTCAACCGTCAACGATGCGATTTCTAACTTGTCTTGCGCATATATATATAATGTGGCCGCCGACCCGTGGCAGCATTCTTTGTCAGCGGGACAGGACAAGACCGTATGCGGCGTCGGCTGAGGTGGCCCGAAAGCGTACAGGGATACTGCTCTTTTGACGAGAGAGCAAGCTGCGTTTCTACTCAAATCTGGCTTCGCTTAACGCAGTATCCCGCGCTCAGCCAAAGTCGGCATCTCATCCTTAGCTATCTTCGCCATGTCGACATCACCCTCCGGCCGCCTTGGGTAAAGCACGACAGTGACCGACCTCAAGGAGCCGAAGCGCACCAGCTCACCCTCCAGACGCGCCCACCCGAGATGCGCCAGGTCCTCGATCGACCACCACGACTCGTCAAGCTTGAGTTCAATGTCGCTGAGGGTCGGTGGGAGGTAGGAAAGCAGCAACGCGACGGGTAAGAGATGTATGGGTGCGCTGCCTGCCTGAATATCTAAAACCAGTTTGAAGCGTCTTAAAGAGTCCAAAGGGACCGTACCGAGGGGTTCCCAAGCTAGACGGGCAATGGGCCGTCAATCACGTTGCGTCCGACGAGTGGGACATAGTATGATTGGTGGACGTACCCGAAATTGCACTATTCGAATACACATGCAACGTGAGGCTCTCCAGCCTGTCCGCCGCCGCTAGCAATACCGCAAGCAACGTCTTCATATCCTTCGGCCTCGGGAATTTGACTTCGAGTTCCGCCAACCCGGCGAAAGTCAGCGCATGCACGACTGTAAACGACACCAGGTACCGCCCATCTACAACGAGGCTTCTACAGCACGTTTTTTCGCCGTCAGCCGCGACACCGAGACCGTCCTCAACATCTTCAGGTTGGACGACGGCCGCCGAGACGCACCGCAGCACTAGCTCGCCCACCTCCTCAAACAGCCCGAGGATGTGTCCCAGGCGCGCCGAAGTCGCCTGGTATACCGACGGCAAGTCCAGCGTTCTCAATTTATACGCGTGCCGCGGTATCTTTCGAGCCACCTGTGCCTCACTACCTCCTCCGACGTCCCTGATCGCGGCCGCGAGCGACACGCGTACGAGACGCAACGTGTGCAGATTTGGGAACGCGGCGAGAAGGCGCGCGAGAGTCTGTGCGGGGACATTTGTCGTGGGTCCATGCAGCGGGCCAAGAATCCAAAACTCTCGTATGTAGCTCGAGAAGCCCATAGGCGAGGAGAACGAGCCGAGCAGCCGATCGAGCACATCCTCACCGCTCGTGCGATAGAGAAACGTTGCAAAGAGGCGCGCCTGTGCTGGAGCGCGCCACGTATGGCAGACGAGCGAGGCAGCGGCGAGGGCGCGGCGGGAAAGGAGGGTGGAGGAGGGCAGATGGTCGAGGATTGTGTGGATGAGTTCGAGGGGGAGGGACGGGACGGAGGCTGAGCCTGTCGACATCAAGGTCGATATCGAGGAAAACGTTTCGGGGTGTTCTGGCGTACGCGGGCTCGGTGTGTGGGTTTGATCAGTCCAGGTCGTGCGATGCGATGGAGAGCACTTGACGGTCGTGAGCGACTCGGTCTGCGACTCGGAATTGGAAACTGGGTATGGCGAGCTATGACCCTGAGTGTGGCGTCGTTGTCCGGATAAATGTATATCTTGGACGCTCACCTGAGTTGAAGGACACGATCCTCACGTTGCGGTGTCGTCGTAAGAAACAGTGAGGTAGTGTTGGAAGTGATCCGCTCGTTCGTAAACTTGCGCACGAGAGGCGCACTCGGCATTCTCGGCCCGTGCGTTCAACGCCCAAAACAGGCAAATGCCGACGCGCGCTTACACGCTTTCACTCCAACACTGAAGTCGTGCACGTGCACGCACGGTAGACAGTTTTCGACGCGTTGAACAGAACATGGAATTTGTAGTATGGCTTCATTCATAACCAGGACGTATTTGCGCATGTTACAAGCCTGAGTCAGTGAGTATTGCTTCGTCCACCTCTCGGACCAAACCGCCGATGTCCACCCAGATGCACGGCAATAGTTGATCGGCGAAGGCGGTGTTTGTCGGCGGGCCCGAGGTTAATACCTTTGTAACTTTGCTCAGAGTCAAGCTGGTGGTCTAAAGTCTTAGCAGAGACACACTGCAAGCCTATTGGTCAGTGAGGATCTGCGTCGGCCTCTGAAGAATGGCAAGGCTGTGCCATCGGGGCTTCCTGCAGCATTAGCTACACCGTGCATGGAGAAATACCATTCCTCAAAGCTCCAATATTTGTCTCTTGAAGTAAGCGAACACAGCGTACCGACGGTCCCGCGAAATATACTGACTCAAAGTGCGTATCGCGGCTTGCTATTGGCAGTATGCACTGACATGTAGAGTCATGTCTGCAGAGGAACGAAGGGTTTGTGTTATTCCAGTTAACGGAGGGCACTGTATAGTCATCGGGACGATTCAATGTGAAGACACCGACGGGTATATATATGAGGGCACGACGGGCCCTTCTCACCACCGTACCATCTCCTCTTGGTTTCTCGTGCTCAGAATTCCTTGCCCAGCCGCACCACTCAATCCTCTCGCTCATCCAAACCACTAAACATGTCTGATTGGGACGCCGAACCGGTTCACTCCTCTAACAGACCAGGTAACGACGTCTATAATGGCAAGACCTCAAGCAACCTCGACTTCTCCACTCTTAAGCTCGACGTTGAACGCGTACAGTTCAAATGGAATGTGCGCACGTCCTGCTATGAGCCGATGTCCGAGGGCGGAGGCGAGGAAAACGGTACGCCAGACGACAAGCCACGGTATACTCCAACATGCGCGTTCGCTATTGCGAAGGTTTTGAAGCCAGCACAGCGCCCACCTTTGATGGAGATGAAGAAGAGCGTGCATGCATGGAGCCCGCACTTCCTCAAGGGTGCTAGGGCTGTTTTGGAAGACTACTCGAACGTTGCATGGGGTGTCAAGCCGCTTCAGGTTCCCACTAGGTTGTTCATTATGATTACCCCTACTAATTACTTGCTTCTCCAGCTCGATGCGGAAGAGATGCTTAAATTCCTCCCTTCGTTCGACGCTCACATCCGGCTTCTCGAGGCAACGAACGCCACGGACGAGGACACACCTTCCGTTATCGCCCAGCTCCGCTTCTTCACCGCGCTCCTCCGTAAAGAGCACGCTAGCAAGCTCAAAACCCTGACCGACCTTCTCACAGAAAATCAGATTACCTTCGAGCTCGTTCCCATCGCCTTCACGCCCGGCACCGTCCTCCTCACGCACTGCAGCCTCACCGGTGAACCGCTAATGGTCCGCCTCAAGTCGTGCATCCATCAGCTGAACTCATGCGGCCGATTCTGGGCTCTTGACTGCTGGAACGTGGATGTAGATGAGCAGGGTCTGCCAGGGCGCGGGTTACATAGGATCGCGGTGCACGACTTCGCTGGGGCGCAGAGGATCACCGACTTGGCTGCGTTCCCAGTGGAACCGTATCTAGAGGAGCCACGTCGTTCGGAGCTGCGGCAGGCATTAGTGAAGAGGGGAAGACGGTTCTGGGAACTTGCAAATAACTGGTGCCATACGGAGTACGACGCCGTCGCATGGTATGCAAGAGATCACAGAAAGATAGCTGTGAGTCCTGTCTAGTAAATTTCTTTTGGTCTTGATGACACTTACACATCTCGTTCACCAGATTACTTCTAGAATCATGCTCGATCGAGGTATGTTGGTCGTATAGCACCGGTGCCTTCATGTGACTGACATCTACCATAGAGAAGTTCCGCGATTATGCGCCGACAGACGGTACTCCCTTCGCGAAACAAGACTTGGACGGCAAGACTCTTCAACGGACAGCACTATCGAGTAAGGAAACTATGCGTAAAGTTGAGCTCACCGAGGAGGAGTACATGTTGATGCCCGCGAAGCTGTTCGGATTCGGTTTGGCAGACAGGGAGTGGCGTAAGTCATTTTTTATTGGTTGTTTGTGATGGTATGTGTGCTGATCGGTCCTATTAGTCGTCTTCAACGTTGGACATGTCAAGGATATCGAGTGGAATACGCAAGCATTCGAGCACTTGGACATCCACGAGGACAAGAAGGATATCGTCAAGACGCTGATTCTGTCGCACACGCAGAAGGCTTCGCAATTTGACGATTTCGTTCAGGGTAAGGGACGTGGCCTAATCTTCGCTCTTCACGGTACGATCTTGTTTTACTTCTCTATCATCAATACTGAGTCATAGATAGGTCCTCCTGGCGTTGGCAAGACGTTGACTGCCGAGGCAACAAGCGAGGGTGAGCAACGTTCTCCAAACTTTGTTCATACTTTCGGCTGATCTGCTCCCTTGTAGTGGCTCGTGCCCCTCTATACATGGTCGGCGCTGGCGATCTCGGAACGGACGCTTCGGATCTAGACTCTGCCCTACATAGGGTACTCACGTTGGCATCAGCTTGGAAAGCAGTCGTCCTGATCGACGAGGCAGACGTCTTCCTCGAGAAACGTGACCTCCATGACCTGCAGCGGAATGCGATGGTCGCCGTCTTCTTGCGCCAGCTGGAGTGAGTGGCATCCCCCCGTTAGCTCAATCCCAGTCGCTAACGTATTGCGTAGGTACTACACAGGTATCCTCATCCTCACCACGAACCGGCTCAGCACAATCGACGGCGCGATGAAGTCGAGGATCCATGTTTCCCTCCACTACGGCCCGCTCACTGCTGGCGTACGCAGCCGTCTCTGGGCCGCTTTCTTGCAGAAGGCTGGTCTCCAGGACGGGGTTGACGAGGCAGACACCCAACTAATGAAAGAGCTCTGTCAGAGGAACCTCAATGGGCGAGAGATTAAGAACGTGATCAAGACTGCAACGACGTATGCGGCGTACCATGGTCGCGCGGTGCACATAAAAGACGTTCTTCGCGTTATTAGTGTCACTGATGACATGGCGGAGGTACCACCAATTCAATAAGCACTGTTCTCGTAACTTAAGTTTTAGACAAAGGACTTTCATGTATCCACTAGTCAATGTAGCAGTAATTGTAGTGATCATACCAAGCTCACAAACTAGCATCGTCCCTTCGTCCTTGAGCGATGCTAGTCTGCATCAGTTACATAAGCGGTTTCAACAAATCTGGAAATTCCCGACGCGCGCCTATAACGGTTTTTTTTGGCGGTATGTCGGTACCGGCTAAGAAACTTTGAAAGTCTCTCTTTAAGTACGCTCACAATGGCGCACAGGACTCTCATACGAATCCAACATCGTCCTCTGTACTGAGGCAAATGTTCAACACAGCGCCTGATTTCACAAGCTGGACTCGGACAAAAGTGGACGACCACCATGACTCCAACACGTCTAGAACGTCTCGCCACTTCGCAACGACAGTAAGATCTGTGTTGTGTATTCCCGGTACCGGGGCGCCCACAGGTATTGACTCGTATCATCTGCTGGTGAACCTACTTGCCAGATCTATGTGGGCACGTTGGCAGCTCAGGCGTTTAAATCCCGGAGCCGAGGAGACGTTCTCGACGAGCTTTAACGAGTTTCCCCACAACCAGCCGGGAATCCCATACGGCTGTAGCTAGCCGCAGAGAGAGAAGCAGCGATTCTAAGTAAGTTTTTTTTTGCCAGCATGCGTTATATATACGAGGTCTCTGACTGCAGTGACCGCAAATTCATCGACCACCCACGTCTAGGCAGATCAGAACTTTCTTCGGTCACTGTATGTCTTCAGCCGTCGATTCACCACTACAGGATTCCGGAGAGGCACCCAAAGTAACAACTTCGGAATCGCCTCTGCCAGGCGACATACCCGACTTTTTCGCGAGGGACGACGATACAATCGCAAAGGACTTTGGTTTCCTCCCTATCCCTTCGAGACTGCGCTATCGTCCTGATTTTGCGCCGCATTTTGGCTGGGGATTGAATCTCCTATTTGCTATCTCTAGCACCTTTGGTGAGTGCTGCAATCGTCCAAAACTTTCCAAACTCATAGATCATAGTCGTTGCAAACCTCTATTATTGTCAGCCGCTGCTAAGTAAGTGTCTTGAGCTCTCTACCTATTGTCAAGATCTGAAAGCATTGATATAGTCCAGTTTTCTAACTCGTTCGACGTGTCAAATAATGACGTCTCTAGGATACCCACGCTTGTACAGTCTGGGTAGGTTTACTCTTACGACCTGCCTACCGATATGCTTCACAATCCTTGTAGCTACGCCGCCGGTCTTCTGTTAGTAACGCCACTCGGAGACCTAGTGCGCAGACGGCCCCTCATCCTCGGTCTCGTATTCACTGCGGCAGCCTTGACTATCGGCCTTCCGCTCACGTCCTCTATAACGGGCTTTGAGGTGATCTCCTTCTTCATCGGCCTGGCATCTGTCGTCCCACAGATCATGTTGCCACTCGCCGCAGATCTCACACCGCCCGAGCGCCGTGCCTCTGCGCTCGCCATCGTCCTGTCAGGACTTTTACTGGGCATTCTCATAGCTCGAGTCCTCTCGGGCATTGTTGCACAGTTTGTCACCTGGCACGTTGTGTATTGGATTGCACTCGGGGTACAAGCTGCCCTATTCGTGCTGCTTTACTTTACAATCCCTGACTTCCCTGCCAAGAACAAGCACTTGACATACTTCAAGATTTTATACACTCTGGCAAAATTCGCAGTAACGGAACCTGTGCTTGCGCAAGCTGCTCTTGTACTCGTCTGTTCAAGCGCCTGCTTCACTAACTTCTGGGTATGATCGCCTTTTATTCACTTCCTCTGAGGAATCTGACAACATTCCAGGTTACACTGACCTTCTTGTTGGGCGAAACTCCCTATAGCTACTCCACGTTAGTCTTTTTATGCTAATATGACTTGTATCGCTGACATTGCATGTACATCAGGCTAATCATCGGTCTCTTCGGTCTCGAGGGCATGTTCGGTGTCTGCGTCGCACCTTTCCTAGGCCGGCTTATCGACAACTTAGTGCCCTGGCTTGCCGCAGTCATTGCCATTATATGCTTCACTTGTTTCCAGGCTATTGAAACAGGTGCAGGCGGGGTTCATATAGCGGCAGTCGTCATCGCCTGCCTGGGCATAGACATATTCGGCGACATGATCCAGATCTCCCTTACGCATTCTGTGTTCGGCCTCGATCCTAGCGCGCGGGCTCGGCTTAATGCTGTACTCATCATATCTGTGAGTTTTGTGTATGACTACTGGACGGCGTACTGAACGTTCTCAATAGATCTTCTTGGGTCAAATCATGGGCACTTCTGTCGGTACCAAGGTCTTTGTTAGCTACGGCTGGCGTCCAGCAGCAGCTCTATCGTTAGGCTGGTCTGGCGTTATGCTACTAATCATGCTCGCACGCGGACCCCATTGTCCGCGCTACACATGGTTCGGGTGGAAAGGTGGATATGAGATGCGGAAGAAGCGTTTACTGGACGAAGCGCACGCCCTGGGCAAAGGAGCTGTGGAGGAGCAACCTGGTTCGGAGAAGGGCGACGCTTCAGCGGATAACCCTTCATAGCTAAGTCAGGTCGTCTTCCAAGTTATAACGTATAGACGACCATTCTCTGTAGTACTTTGGTCTCCGCACCTCTACAAGAGAGGCATATATTCAACTTCTTAGTATTTCGGCGGAATTCTAGCACCAAGTGCTTGATCTAGACACTAGGGAGATACCACAGATGTGCTTACAACGACCCGACCTCTGCCATGTCATCCGTGATATTGACAACACGAAGAATGTCCTTCACGTCCACGGGACGGCCATGGTATGCTGCATACGTCGTTGCGGTCTTGATCACGTTCTTGATCTCTCTGCCGTTGAGGTCCTTCTGACACAGTTGATTCATCTGCTCTTCGTCGGTCTTGTAAGCCTCGTCATGAAGTCCAGCTTTCTGTAAGAAAGCCGTCCAGAGGCGTCTACGGACTTCGACCGTAAGAGGATCGTAATGCAGCGAGATGTGGATCCTGGACTTCATTGCGCCGTCTATGATGCTGAGTCGATTGGTAGTGAGAATCAGGATGCCAGTGTAGTATCTGCAGTACAGTGAGCTTTGAGAGGAACGGGACAAGCTGTGGTGGCGACTCACTCCAGCTGCCGCAGGAACACGGCGACCATGGCATTCCTCAGGAGATCATGCAGATCGCGTTTCTCTAGGAAGACATCCGCTTCATCGATCAGGACAATAGCTTTCCAAGAAGATGCTAGGGAGAGCACAGTAGTCAAGGCTGTGTCAAGCGAGTGCGCATCCGTTCCGAGATCGCCAGCGCCAACCATGTAGAGAGGAGCACGAGCCACTGTAAGACAAAAATGTAGGGTCAATTATATGTTGATGGACTTAACAAATACGTGAACTCCAAACCTTCACTTGTAGCCTCGGCCGTCAAGGTCTTGCCTACACCGGGAGGACCTGGCCACAAATGAGCACTTTATACGCACAGAAAACGTTGATGAACGCTTACCATGAAGCGCGAAAATCAAGCCGCGTCCCTTTCCTTGAACAAAGTCATCAAACTCAGATGCCTTTTGGGTATGCGACAGGATCAGTGTCTTGACAATGTCCTTCTTGTCTGTGTTGATGTCCAGATGGTCAAAGGCTGCCATGTTCCACTGAATGTCCTTGACTTGCTCGACGTTCACTATGACTGTAGAGCAAGCTTAACACTCATAATGACGGATTATCGACGATTTGACTTACGCCACTTCCTATCTGCTAGTCCGAAACCGTAGAGTTTAGCAGGCATAAGCATGTATTCTTCCTCTATTATGTCCAGCCTGCGTACGGCACCCTTATTCGACAACGCTTTGCGAAGGATCGAGTTGCCGTCCAGGTCGCGGTCAGCATACGTAGGGGTTGATCCTCTTGCATGTTGCGAGAATTTTGCTATTTCAGGTATGAGTTACGAATAGATAGAAACAAGCGGCACACGTACCCCGATCCAGCATGATCCTGGATTTGATCTAGATTGACGTTAGCAACTCTCCCTAATCCTAACGTTCTTAGTGCACTCACCGCTATTTTCCTGGCGTCGTCAACAGAGTAGGCGACGGCATCGTACTCTTTGTGACACCAATTCTGGGCGAGTTCCCAGTACCGCCTGCCTCGCCGTTCCAACGATTCGCGCAGTTCTAAGCGACGCGACTCCTCCATGTAGGGTTCCATAGGGAATGCGGGAAGGTCAACGATATCCTCAGCACCCGGAAATTCGGAGATGCTAACGGAATGGTGACCTCGCCCGGGTAGACCAGTCCCATCGACCTCGACATTGTCGCATTGCAAGGACCACGAGGGTCCACACATGGTCTGCACCTTCTTACACGATATCAAGCGGAGCATCAAAGGCTCACCCGTCGTGCCACAATGCGTTATCAGAGTGCTACCAGGGATGAAAGCTCCCCAGAGCAAATCGAACGTGATTTGATTCTCTGCGAGAAGACTGGCCAGTTTCTCGAGCTTGCTCGCGTACTCCTTTCGGAGAAGTTCGACAAAGAAACGTAGTTGGACGATAATCTTGGCGCTGTCCGGATTCGCATCGCCATCCTGCTCTTCAAGGAGCTGAATGTGGTCATCGAATAGAGGAAGGAATTTGAGCATTTCCTCTGGATCGAGCTGGACTACAGTGAGCGTGCGATGAGCCACGGCGAGATTGGCTGCGTACCTGGAGTGGTTTGGTTCCCCATGCGATACTTGCGTACTCCTCGAGCACCGCTCGTGCACCTTGCAAGAAGTAAGGACTCCAGGCGTGAATCTTCTTCGTTACCTGAAACACCTTGGGGTCCCCAGTCGGCGTGAAAGTCCTAGCAATCGCAAACGCGTATTTGGGGGTGTATTGCGGCGTCTCGTCATTCGCCTCATTGCTGTTCTCATTGTCAACTGAAGATTCGTAACGATTCTCTTGTGCGTTCCACGTGAACCGTATACGTTCAACGTCCAATTTCAGCGTCGAGATATTGACAGGACCGTCAACATTGCCGGCAGTGACACCGACACCTGGAACAGACTTGCGTGCGGAACCAGAGCGGCGGCTAGGCGCGAACTTGCGCATATATTCTTCGGCGACTGGAGCAGGAAGAGGTGGCGTCTCGAAGGCCCAAGAGGGAATAGGTGCTATATAGTGGGATGGTGGGGAGACTGGGGAATCAGGGACGTCGAACGTAAGGTCCATATCTGGGTTATGAACCGTGTTCATATCAAGGCCCTATATAGCGTTGGGAACATGTCTCCAATAGTGCAACAACTTCCAAATATCCTCTTGGCTCCCACCGGCTTCGGTCACCCATTTACAGGGTTCCAATCATGCTTGTAAATGAGATTGCCCCTATTCCTTGCCATCATGAGATGGAATATGCTTGATGAACATAGCATCTTTCAGAGTCATATCCGGAACCTATTGTGCGAGTATGGTACCGCGAACATCGGTTTGATGAAAACCTGTGACAAAAGTACGACGCTTAGTTCTTGCGTAGTTCAAATCAACATGTGGGACGTACCAGCTCAGAGCACGAGGTCTCGCAGCCGCTTCATATCCGCATCCAAAAGTCCATGACTGGATAAGACCAGCGTTTAACATCGGCTGGACGGTGATGAGGGGCAGGAACCACGATAATAAGTATAACCTTCGGGGCCATGGACCGTCTGCATCAATGGACCCCTCGGTGGGATTTCGATAGAATACCAAGCGACGAGTGTGTTTTGCAATAAACAACACAATAATGTTCGAACGCTTAGCTGAGCAAGTCTTCATGTAAATGAAGGCTTAGAATTTAGAGGCCCGTGTCAACTTCAGAGCCAAGTACACTGGAGGCAATGACACATACCACTTAAGGGTCCGTTACCCTAGATCACAGCCCTGGATTGCCGCCGTCGTATATGGAACGGAGGCACAGTCGCAGAACCGTGAGTCTTGTGAAAGAATCAAGGCCGTGTACCTTTTCCTGTGTTAGCTCTTCCGTATGACCTCCCGTATGACTAGGGTTCGCTGTGCCACGCCACGCTGGCTGAGTTCTCTCGCTCCTGTCTAGGTCGACGTGAAGCTATCCGGTCCCGAGCGAACATGGAGACCTTCTGATCCAGATTTCGATAGGGATGCAAGCCATTCAACAAAGTGCTCTGACCGTGAGAGTTGGCGAAACAAGGAGCACAAAAATTACACGCAAGCTGACCAGAAATATTTCTGAGTGCCAGTCCATGCCTGCTACGTGCCACGACAGCGATAAATCTCATCGAGAAGTTGTCCGGGACTTGCCCTAAATCAACTCGGTCTGACGGTTACAATTCCAACAACATGAGGGGTAAAGATGAGACATGCAGCAGTATAGCACACTCACATGCATAGAGGAGTCTATGGATAATACCACAGGTATCGTCTACACGAATTCGGGATCAAGACATTGACGTGTAAGATATATTGGATCAACTTGCTGTTAGAGTTAGCATGCTACAAGCGCATTTAACGTGTGATGACCGTGCATTAGAATTGACCACGCCCGTAGAAAGATCTGCTATCGCAAGGCGGTCTGTTATGGGCTAGCACGGTCGAAGTTGTGCAGAAAAAGGTGGTGGTGTGAGTAGAGTCAATCTAGAGCCTCGGTAAAGCCCCGCGTCGGTCGCTGAGGCCCAATTTGGCCACAAGCGCGAGACTACGACACTTTCATCCACGACCACGACCACGACAACGGCCGCAACACCTACCTCTCACTCTTTTTCTTGTCTATAGAGACCCTCGAGGCTGTCTGCATGCGTGCTGCATACGACGAAGACGTTTACGGCGCATCGAGCTCGCGCTTCCTGTCGCAAAGCAGCAAGTCCGCGTCGCGCAGCGTGCCCGCCACGAATGGCCGACGACCAGCTGGAACAGGCCGCGGATCAAGTCTCGCAGAAGCTCTCGAGGATGATTCCGCCAACGGGAGACACTCTTTGGCACATGAGCTTGCCGTGGCACTCATGCCAGAGCCCAGCGCTGGGTCCAAGCTGCTAGCCGAGGAGTTTGGGATAGAGTACGATGAAGGAGCAGAGGGAATCGACGATGCGGGCCACGAAGAGGTACAGGGCGTGCCCGATACCCAGGAACTTACTGCAGAATCTTTTGGAGTCCCAGAAACACAGCCAGAGCCGTCGTTCGCTGCCGCAGACGTAACACACAGCTTCGATCCTGCCTTTGAGGCGCCAACAACGCCTCAACGACGGACGAAATTCCCAGAGCAGGATCCCATGATCACACTCGCGCAGGATCTCGAGTCAACGGATAAATTCATCTCACAATTACGTCGGCTAGATGCCGACCAGAGCGGGCAGCCAAACTTGGAGAGGCTCGCATCCGACATGATTAGACGGATAGACGATTCCGCACGTGAACGAGAGGATCAGGTCCGTGAGCTGCTGGAGTATGAACGGGAGTTTAGACGAATCGGAGGCGAGATTGGCGGCACCGAGGTGCTCGGTCAATTAGACGAGCTGGAGGACATCATTGGTTCGCCGCGGCCAGAGCGTGACGACGCGCCTCAGCGAGAGCGCAGTCGTACGTTGGATTCCATCCAGGAAGAGTCGATGTCGAGTTCGCAAACGCTCGCTGGTACCGGGGACTGGGAGGCAGACCTCGATCGCGATCGCGAACGTTTAGCGGAGGACGAGGAAGAATATGAAGTGTACTCGCCATCGCCTCTGAAAGCCTCGTTCACCGTACCACCTCTGCCAAACGGCCCGCCCACCCCTGCAACAGCGATCATCCAGCTCACCCACTTCCGAACATACACTTCGACGGTCGCTTCGACACTCGCTACCATCTCCGAACAGACCCAGGTCAATTCCGCAGCAACAACCGAGGCCGGCCGCAAGATACGCGCGCTGAAAAACAAACTCGGAGGATGGCGAACGGAATGGGATAGCGCGGAGCGCAGCCGAGAGAAGATAGAGAAATGGGAGGCAGGCCTTCCAGATGTCGCAGAAGGTACGGTAGTCGTCAATTCCGGTCAGAGCAGCCCGCGATACGGACGCACGAGGATAGACGGACGAACGCTGGTCAAGGAACACACAGCCGCCTTCGAACTGGCAGTGAAGGAGGCTAATGAGCGGACGCAGGCGATCATGGCAGCGGTTCGATGAGCATATAGGGAACACGGAATAAACAGGAGTTCTTGCATTGGTCAAAACGTCTCTATAGACTCGTCTCGTCGATGGTTGCTGCTTGTTTTTGCACAAAGATCTAGGAACACACATTTCGCTCACGCGATTATCATACATATATTCTACGTCGACAGCGCTGTACCTCATATTCTACCCGCCGCATAGATGATTCGTGTGGTATACCCCTTCGTACCTTACAATTATCCTGTAAATTTATACCTGTTGACTTATCAGTTTCAATCGGCTATCGATTTACTAGTAACGAACCAGTTCGTTCTAAAACGCGAATATAATCAATAAACCTGCCGTGGCAGACGGCTACTAGATTGAGACTTACCTTGCTTCAACCGCTTCTCTGCGCACCGCTTTCTTGGGATCATCCAATGTTTTCGCTAGCTCTCGAAGCACAGCGGCCTTTTGTGGATGGAGAACGTCGTACCTCACTAAGCGTGGAAGCATTGCCAGATATTGAAGTGCAGCGATTCGAACGCGCTGTAAGGCACCTCTATCAGTCTTATTTGCCAACGTCAACCGTCAGAACCTCACCATAGAGGGCATATTCTCGACTGTGCTGTTCTTCAACATGGTCGTAACGAGGCTGGACGCATGTTCCACAACGAAGCCATTCTCTTTTGATGTGCTATCAGCCACGGCTGACAGTGTCTGTATGACATTGACTCGGATCTCGTAATCAGGTAGTTCCAAGCCTCGTAGAAGCAGAGGCATCAGCTGCAAATGTTGTAAGTGACGATGTACACTGAGATGAGATAAGCGGAACTCACAGCAGACATCTGGTGTGCGTAGGCGGTCTTGGGAATCGACTTGATGAGCGATGCAAGGGCTACAAGATGCGCATTCTGTATTGCCGGCTCTGTGAATCAGGGTCAACAGGGAATCCACGACAGCCAGGCGACTTTACGAACGCGTCGACGATTGGGCGCCTTCAATGAGACGAGGTAGCATGGTGTTGGCAAATTTCTGTGCAAATAGGAACTACAGTATCGTATTGATCAACGAAATTTTAGCATCCTCAGCGTTGCGAGACTTACCTTGATGATTGCATGATGTTTCTTCGTCAAGGCTTTGTCGTGGCTGACTACTTGGCCAATTGCACGAGCAGCATCCCAACTAATGTCTGGGTCATCAAACAGCGTGAAGAGACGGTCCGTGAAACTCTGTGCATGTGGATCTCCACGAGCCAGCAGAGCTTTGGTGATCTAAATACGGACCATGAGCAGATATTCCCGTCTCGATTCGCGAAGACGTACCCAAGCCCAAGCCGCGATTGCTGTTCGACGGACACTCTGAGCCACAGTGTGTGTCGCGACGAAATCAGACCATATTCGGTCAATATGTTCGTTTAAGAACTCTCCGAGCACTGCAAATGGCTTGAACGAGGAGATTTGACAACAACGACAATCTCACCTTCTGCCCGCTTATTCAGGACGGATACCACAGCATGCAAGACGGCATCAACTTGTGTCACATTATCTGCAACTGTAAGACACCATCGCAGGAGCTGGTCTAGGAATGCACTTTCATTTGCGACCGGCAGCACAACCTAAGGAACAGCATTGGCGTCCTGGAATCTTCGAGTGAAGGCTTTTCGTACCTCTTTGTGTAGCGGAACAAGTGCTGCGCAGAATAACGGCACAAGGCTCTTTTGTGAACTTGACGCATTTCCCTGCTAATGTATAAGATTAACAGACAAGCCAAGTTCTTGGAAAATAGCTCACAGAGAATGGGTGGGACTCAACATCTTCTGCAAACTTCTGTTGACCCTCAACAATCTTAGTAATATCTCCATCAATGAATGCGGCAAATAGGTTTTTCAAGAAAGCTTCCTGCTTTCTAGCAAAAGACCTGGCTTTCAGCACTTTATCGATCTTCGAAGCTTTTGCACGTACTGTGGAGAGACCACTTGCACCACTAGCGTAATAATCTCGGCGGTAACGGAGATGAGGCGAGGGTCCGAAGTGAGACTATGGTTGCCACGGAAGACAGTGTGGACGTGAAGGCTGAATAACCTCGGTATTAGGCGATCGAGGTACTTCGCTATATCGACGTGTCCGGCGGACTCTTTTTTGGCTAAGGCATCTGCAAGCGTACGCAGCAGAGAATGTGCATATGCAGCCGTGGGCTCTGTGTCTTTGGAGACTTCATCAGATGTCATTGGGGCGGTGCAAAGCAGGTCAAGTTTCGTTGACAGCCGGATGACCAGCGTTTCAAATAGGTCCGGTTGAATGCACAGTCGCTTTAGGAACGAAAGCGTTCGCCAGTACTTCATGCGATCCGACTCTGCAACCCGAGGAGGAGCAGAATCGGGCAGTGAAGTAAAGAGCATCGGCAATGTCGTCTGTACGACGTGTCTCGAGGATAGTGATGAGATGACGGTAAGGAGGTCTAGAATGGCGTCGCTGCGTGTGCCAGTCAGCGCTGTAAAAAACTATGTCGTTTCCACAGCCTACCTGACATCCTCGTCTTCCACATCACCTTCGGAAAGGATCTCGTTGACGTTATGTACAACAAAACCCAGCTCCTCATCCGTCAAGAGCTTGAGGGTGTTCACCATACTAAGCAAGCCAACCAAGGCATGACGACAGCCAGATGGGACCTTCAAGCCTACAGTGAGCACACCTAAAACCTCGTCCTTGTACGGGGCGATAGGGATTGAGGTTTCAGAATCTGTGGTCAAGTCCAAAATTGTAGCATGACGAGCAGCATCGATGACGTCAGCAAGTGCCTGTAATACTGCACCACGATTTTGAACTTCGTCTGGATTTAAGAAGAGCTTGACTAAGTGCGGCACGACCTGTTCAAGCGTGAATCGTGCAACTGAAGCTAGGTGGAACGAGTGGTGAATGGACAGTCATGGAAGACAAAGATATACTTACGAGTAGTAGACATGAATGCGCAGAGCACTTTAGTAGCGGGTTTCGCCTGACTCTTCTCTGGCTCTTTGAGAATACGGACACATTCGTCACAAGCGTCCTTCGCCAGCCCTTCAATTTGGGGATCCGAGGCTATGTCTGTATTGTGGCTATCATAGATCGTTCGCACAAGCACTTGTGTCGTTTTGAGCGCCAGAACTTCCGTCTCTAAGTCGGTGGGTTGGAAGATCTGTGTGGCCTGATGAGTTTATCAGGTTGTCAATGTATATCCAAAACAGACCTCAAGCTTTAACGTATTCCAAAGCTCTTTAGCATGTTTCCTTGCTGTACTAGAACCATAAACGGGCAAGCAAATATCCAAGGTCTGGAGTGTGTCTCTCTGCATTTCTTATGATGATCAGCTCTGTCAGCTTGATTTATGCTTGGTACAAACCTTCGTCACAGGCGAGCCGGCCGTCAATTTTTCTAGGAAGAGAGGTATCGCTAATGGGCCAAATAAGGGCGTTGCGCTGAGACATTCTCTAGGGCCAAGGATGAGCATCGACGTCTAGTAGAGCGGATGATGTCGCATGTCTCACCGCAGAGCCTTTCTTAGATCATCTGTCGTGATGCCGTAGGGGTCATCTGGTGGCGGTCGGAAGGTAATGGGGAAGTAGCAGAACGTGATGTTGAAGAGTTGCTATGGCTTGTTTAGTGTTCAAGAACAAGATGTTTAGGACAATGAACCGCTTACCTCGGTATGGTGAGTTATGTCGAATTCTATTAGTAGAACTCTGGCGATGGCAAAGGCGAGAAGAAGGTTACGCGGATCTTTTTCGCCTTCTGCGAGAGCAACGTAACCAGTAAGAAACTCCTCGTTCATACTTTTCAGCGCTGCATCGAAAGATGAGTGTAGATGCACAGATGTACAGGGTGAAGTGTGCGCACCTTGTCTGTGCCGAGCTACAAGGGCATCGATGATATTGAATACGACGTATCTCTGTGATTGAACAAGTACGCGCATCGTGACATGGGCAAAGAGTCTGCGTTCAGGTGTCTCAGCCTCATACAAACAAGAGATTAAAGAGTACTCACGCATTCACAACTTCCAAAGCATCGCTCGATGTGAACACAGGTTGCGATACCAGCGACTTGATACCAGAAAGCGCAGGTAGAATAGTCTCCGTGTCCTCCAGTTTACTGCACATGAACGTGGTGAGTACTCTGACTATCTGACCCACGTCAGTTCAATGCATGTCTTCTACAATTCGGCGCGCAACGTACCAGCATTCCTGTTCATGCTATCGGATGGACATCGCTCAATAAGAAGCGAAAGGAATTCAACGCCTTTATACTGTTGTGCATAAACACGAAGAGGAATACGACATGAAGATCGCACCTTTCGTACGTAGGCTGTCGTCTTCCGCCGTAAGATATTCGCCGAGGGCTTTCACAACATCCAGCAGTGAAGCGCCTCCAGACGTTATTTCTGTGCATAATGTTCGAATGCCAATCTAGTTGTCATTCATAGTATACCTCGTACCTGTCACTGTCTCACGCACTTCATCTTCTCTTCCCGCCGCTATCCAAGCACGAACAAGGCGCTGCACACGATCCATCGAATTCAAGACCCCTTGAAGGATTTATCTAGGATCAAGCGAGGGTTGATAGTAGGCGTTCATGCGCTGAAGATCATTGAAGATGGGTGTCAAAGTGTGCGAGAGCCTAACCCTATCCATCGGCGGCCCTGAATTTCGTCAGGCCCGACGCCCGTCAAGCGCTCTCAGCATCCCGACGCGCGCGCGGGGCCTCCGCACCGCGCACCGCGCACCCCGATGATACATCTGCGTACAAGGTCTAGGCGTAATGTCACATAGTAGCTATACTATCAGAGCACCAGCGATTCATTGGTTTTCAGTGAGCTATCAGACGATATTTTATCGATTTGGGCTGAAGACGAAAGGTCTACGTTTCGATGCCCACGCATTCATACGTACTATGCATAACCTTTGTCGACGGGTGTAAACACGACAAACAATTAATTTAAGCTACAGTGGTACTAGACAAGTTACAAGAAACGAGCGTAGATTAAAGGAAAGCTTCTTGTCTCTATGACACTTCAGTCTCATGGATATGCAACTCTTGGAGGGATTGAGTCTCTGGCTTCTCGTCTGCAACCTTCTCAATCACGACGGAACGACTACTGCTTTGCTTGTAATAATGTGCAACACCAGCTTCCAGGTCAAGTCGCACTTCGTGTTGACCCTCGGAAAGGTGCGTATCGCCGCGACTCTCGTACAAGTTCGTCGTATCATGACGCATTGTTGTGGTTTGTCCCGTCCTTCGTACGAATTGCACGGTGCCCATAATACTCGTTTGGACCTTGGGATACTTTTTGCCTTTGGCAGCACGTATGATAATCAGGGAGAAGATGATTGCCTGTGGATAGCCCCGAGAGGGTCAGACAGCTCTCAGAAATTTGACAGATATTAGATACTTACCATGAGGTGCGGCATCTACGCCAAGAATGCATGCGTTAGCAATCTATTTGTATTGCCAGAGAAGGAAAACAACTAACGAAGTCCAAGACGGTGAACATCACATCCGAGTTGATTGCACTGGTCACGATGACTACTAATAGGCATGCACAGTATACCGCAGCTTCAAAACGACAGTTAGATATTATTTCTAACCTCCCAAGGGTGGTCGGCTTACCGGATTCGACGATAATGTTGATAATCTTGCCCAGAGGTAAAATGTCCTGGGCATGACCATCTTTCGCATCGCGACCTGTGACGTTCCTAGCTTCCGATTCGATGCTCCAAATTCTCCATGCAATTAGCCCTGATTGACACAATGTAAACCGCTAGTAATGAAGCATATGAATGGACGTACCAGCACACAAGACGTTCAGCGCCAGAGTGACAATGTAGAAGTATTTGACTCGAACAACAACCTCGGCCACAATGGGATCTCCGTTAACTCCGGTATGTGCTAACGTCCACATCGACCAGGTACCAATGGCTACGCGGGGCGTCGGGATCAGCTGTCTGGCAGATATACTTGAATGGTCGACTTACCGATGTCAGCGCACAGGATACAAATGGGTACGACGACAACGGTCCAACTGAGGCCCCACACGACATATGTGCGATACACCTAAAGTCAGATACCAATATAGATCAGCATGAAGGCACTGCGAGCAGGACAAGCGTACCATGATTGCATCCGTGAGGATCGTCTGGCCAATGTACGAACCATTTTTGAGAAGCGAAGGGAGACTAGCCACTCCACGGAAGACTTGGACCGCATTCGAGACGTTCCCGGGCTTGAACGAGAAGGCTTGCCATGCGCGAATGCCAGACGTAACCAGGTGCTGTACATAATTTCAGTCGTGGGAAGACGTCAACTAAACACAGCGAACACTAACAAAGGTCGCAATAATGAAAATCAACCAGGTCGCGCCTTGGAGCCAAAGACTGACCGGGCTGCCTTGGATGCTTTTCCTGCGAAACGTGAGAATACTTTGGTAGAAGACCACGAGGTAAACGCCTGTGTTTCTCAATGAATCGATTGTCTCTTCCGTGTAAAGTATTCACGAACTCACCGTATGTGATTAGCAGCATGTAGAGCCCAAGGAGCTCAGCGTCGACCTCGTTGATCATGTTGGCACCTGCAGGAAAGAGCGAGGAGTGTCGTCCCGGGCCCAAGAGTCTCGGGGTGGTCGATAATTGCGGCCCTGATCACACGTTTGGGTATCGGCAAACATTTTATATACGCGTTGATAGATTCCGAAGAGTATTCAATTGCGCAAAACGCTGGAAATTCTATGGCGCTCGCCAAGTGACATGCGCCTTGCAGCTCAGACGCCACAAAGCTTCGTGGCAGTGCAGCTGTGATGTGATATCAACATTAGCACGCCGCGATACATGCATAATACGGAGATGATCAGAACTACATATCTCAGCCTTTGATTGAACTGAACTGGACCTCACGCATGGTACGAACGTGCGTCCCAAGGTCCAATGGTCGCGATATATGCCAAGTTGTTGGCAGGAGTTCTCCCGCATTCCGTCTGACAAGCGGAACTACGAGACCGAGTTAGTACGAGAAGTAAGGTACAGATGATAAGCATGGGATGAGCAAACGTCTACTGCAAACGCGTAAAGGTACGCGACGCAACTCACAAAGAAGTGAATACTATTCATACTCATTGCTCTCATTGTTCCCACTCCTTCAATGTCTCCTCAGCCCTCTGGGCCTCTTCATGTATCATATCTGCAATGTCATTTGAGCGCGGTCTAAGAACGCAAGCGAACTGTTGCGGTCGTCGTGTGACGTTGCTCGTAGAGGCGTTTGGGTCTGGGTATACAGGATTCCCGTCCGCGTCTGTTTCAGGTTCGATGTGGAATGCCCAGAGTATCCTACGAAGAAAATCAGAGATGAGTTCAAAGGCAGAAAGAGCATGACGCACCGTGAAATCACAATAAAGAGGCTTTGCATTGCGAGAGCTTTGCCAGGGCATATGCGCCGGCCAAAACCGAAAGGCAGGTCGAAGTCCACCAAGCGCGGATCGGAAGGGTTCAAGAAGCGCTCAGGATTGAATTCTTCCGGTTCTAAGAACAATGCGGGATCGTGTGATATGGAGCTGCCGAATGGTCAGAAGAGCGGGCAGGTGGTGACAAGAACTCTTACTTAATGTTCGCCCAGACCGTGGAACCTTGCGGGATCCTGTATCCCATGTATTCGTCCTCTGCAGTGGTCGCGTGCGGCAGGCCGATGGGAGCGACCACAAGCCAACGGAGCGATTCCTTGATCATGGCATTCACATATGGCAAAGACGACTCATCGTCGAAGGTTGGCATACGTGTCTGGCCAACGACAGCATCAAGTTCATCTTGAGCCTTTTTGACGCAAGCTGGATGCAATACTGCAGAAACTGGTCGGATAGTCAGTCATGAGATATGGAAGAACCTCACACTGAATGATGACACTCACGAAGAAATATCTCAAGGGAACCAAAAGTCTGTATAAGGCATAGTTGTGAGTGACATCCGTGCGCACCGTCGGACCTCACATACAGTTGATGTTCCTGCAGCAAAGGGCATCGCCGTGAAATACGCCATTTCTGTCTCAGTGAGATCTGGAGACGATCCGACTTCCCACAGAAGTGCAGATAGGCACGGATGAGCCGTTCCTGCATCCATCTTAGTTTTCACATTCCTTAATAAACGAGTATATAGCGCGGTATTTTGAGCACCGCGAACTTCCATGGGATTGCGGAACCATTGGAGTAGTTTCTTTGTTGAGTTGATGAATTAGCAGCGATCACAGAGTCAGAAACATTTGTACGCACAGGAAGCCAAAGTAATATCGGCCACTTGGTATTTGGTTCAATCAACCTAGTCCAACGCTCCTACGAACTTACTCACCGACTCTACAGTGTATTTCCCCGGTACCCTTGTAGCATACACTGAGTACAAGATCGGCCACCATGGTACAGGAACTCACATTGTGCTTGCAAACGTGCTGCCGGCAACCCTATTTTCTTTGACGAGTGGGTCACTTAGGTCTTTGACCCGACTGCCGTACGCTATCGAAAACGTCAACGACGTCGCATACCTACAACGCGGTATAGGTCTTGGGTGCCTGGACGGAATGTTACTTCTATAAACTTACCGTTCGAAATGTTTCTTGTAGCCACTAGGACTGTTCATGAGATCTCGCAACAAGATTGAGGCTTCATAGGTCTGGAATGGGCAATATTTGCGCGAATATTTAGCATTCATGCACATCGCTTGATACTTGGAACCCGTCGTCGTCATCGTAAGTACACTTCATGGTTGCACGAAGAGCAAGAAACAAACCTTGCGCCATCTTCGCCATTTTTCTCCATATGCCATACCGAGACCCCAGTTATCGCGAGACAGGATCTCCTGACTATGTAGGCCGAAAACATTCACCCAAAAGAAGCCATTTGAGTGTTATGGGACATACCCCATTATGTTACGAGGGCGACTTGAGTAAATCTCGCCGCGCTTCTCAAGAAGATCCCAGGCGGCCTTAGCAGTATTTATTACTGAATATATATGAGTAATTTCCTATTTTCATGCGTGACTTTTAACCAACCTATTACTGGCGTGTGACCGAGGCGGAAGGAGAATATGGTTCCTAAACTGAAATGAGGATGTTGGTACTCGACAGGCCGCTGAAAGACGTACCATATTCTGCAGCTAGCTCTTTAAACCGTCTATAGGGCTCCGCAGGCATGTCAAAACGTCCCTTTCCCAGATATCCAGAGGGTGGCCCGGGGGGCAACCTCTGGTGGACGCGAAGCCCTCGTGCTACGGCATATAATGCCGTGCTTAGGACGAGCGCGATAGCGACAAGAGCAGACATAGATCCGCCTTGAGCTTGCCACGGCATACTTGTCTGGATAGTCGTGGTTGTTGAGAGAGTCGGACCACATTGTGAGTCGCATCAAGCTGTGTGTATAGCGAAACGCGAAGAGAAGCACGTCCAAGCGTGTGGCAGGCGCGCCGCGGTTCTCACATCATTACATCAGCGAGATAGACAAATCAAAAGGCGGTTTAATTATGTCCAGTGTCAAGTCTACAAGTGTCTTCGTTATGCTAGACCTTTATGCCAACATCGAATGGTTTGTGTGTCCCAGTATACCAGAGGACGTATATAATCCGTTCTCGTGATTAGTATATTCAGAGCGTATTTAGCATGAATAATTTTGATAACTTTCGCCAGATATCACCTATCAAGCGCAACTCCTAACCCCATCCTGATACTAAAGCTCCCTGAGAACGGGCGACTAATTTTCCCTCCTCACCGCGCCAACTTGCAATGCGCAGCTCAGCCAACTTCGGTCAACTCGAATGTCTTCTAGATATGCATCTTCGGACTTTGACGCAGCAGAAAGTCGCCCAGATAAACCGCTAGTTGTTAAGTGCAACTACGAAGGCGTTAACAAGAGGATCACTTTCAGCTCCAGCCGAACTTGTACATACGACCTCCTAAAGCATAGGGTGAGTCTGCTCTAAGCCCCGATAAACGAAGTGCATCATCTGGAATACCTCTAGGTTGAACAGTGCTTCTCTCTGTCCGCAACTTCCTATGCAATTACTTACACCGACGACGATGGCGAAACTACCGACATCACCAACGAGAGCGACCTCACGGAGGCGATACGATACTTCCACCCAGGTGGTGACGACCCGCCCATGTCGTCAGCCGCTTCCATTCTCTCAGGCCGTAGTTTTGGAAGAAGCAAGATTACGCTGCGTGTCAAGATTTCCATTGAATATGACGGCCCAAGTTTGTCAGACACATCGTCTTTGGCGAGCATGGACGATTATAAGGACCGCAACGGTAGCGAATTCTCACTTTCGCTGACTCACTCGATGAATGGAAGCCAGCTTGGGGAAGTCGATGACGACTCAGTTACCGTGAGCTCGAAGGACATGGGGTCCAAATATGACCTGTATCGAAGCGCGAAAGCAGGTCCTAGGACTATCATATCCGGCCCAAGTCGCGAACCCCTCGTCAGACGCCCCCTACCTCCTCGGCCAAGCGCATCTCATGACAATTGGGACGCCGAGACTGTTTCGAGCACGCCGCAGAGCTTGTCGATCAGTAGCCTCTCACCGTCAGAGGACTACGGCAGAGAGGTAGCGGTGGGCGACTCGACATCAGGAGTATTCGAGACTCTAAGGAGGCAGGAGAACCAAGCAGATCCAGCTTCGGGCACTATCCTCGGGACATCACCGTTACAGTCGGAACGTAGTGTGGCATGGCTTCGCGACCAGAATACTCGTACGATCCAACACATACTTGGCGATCTTCCAGCACCTTCCGAGTCTGACGAACAGTCTGTGCAGCTCGACGAGTCGGGTTCAATGATGAGCGGCGAGCTGGCACTACAGAAGGACCAACGTGGCAAGTTCTACTATGCTTACACGTCAAGCGGACCGTCTGCGCCGCCAAGCGTAGACTCGGGGTATGAAGAGTCGAGCGTAAACTACGAGGCGGAGGAGAGTCTTGCTGATAGTGCCGATATTGGAGAACGTCGTCCTACATCCATGGAGATGTCCTGGATCGAGTCCCAGGCTCGAATACAAACTGTGCAACTTGAAGCATCCCGACCATCATCATCCAACTCTCATGCGAATCATCGCTCATATTCCGAGCCCCTACTTACTCAGGATGAGATCTCGCCCGATATACCAGAGGAACTATTGCCCTTCATTACAACACCAGTCGCTCCACCTAAGGATCCTACAGAATGCTCGCAGTGCCACACACTTCTGGAGATTCTCCGATACGTTTGTTCTACATGCGGAGAGAAAGAACCTCGACGACGACAACTATCTAATGCCAGTAATGGTATAGTTATCAACGGCAAGGGTAAAGCAAGGGACGTGTATGTTGAGTCTCAGAACGTAGCGGCCTATTCTTATCCCCCGTCACCCCCGCGCACCGACTCCTCTCAGTCCGTATCGTCTTGGACACTAGTAGCAGATGGCGGAGATCCTTTTCATGACAAACACGCCATTAAACCTGGACATAAACCGCTACCCGCTCTACCGCTTCCCTCGCCTTCTTCATCGCCCACAAGTCTAACGCTTCCCGGTAGTCGAGCAATGTCCAACGGCTCAAGTTCACCGAGAGAGCCTAGAGGACCTGGTTTTGAACTGTGTCCCAACTGTATTGAACACTATGGGATGATTCACGCTGTGGAAGCCTGTGTCGTTACGTCGCCACGCCAGACCGAATGGCCTCCGAGCCCAGAAGACTCCCAGAAGACGCTCTCACAGTGGCGAAGAACCGCTTCGAAGAAGGGTCAATTGAGACATGCCTACTATGAGAAAGTCTGGGGCCAAAGAGGATGGGATGACGTCGGTGAGTCTTGTCAGATTTTTAGTGTTCTACCGGTGTTGAGAAAACTTCCCAGAGCAAGACGACCGTCATACATGCAAGTGTTCCACTTGCAATACCACCATAGTCAACGTACGATACAAGTGTATGTCTTGCCAAGATTTCAACTTGTGCAAAGCTTGTTACAGGTAACGTCAGCCCTATGGTATATTAGAGACATGTGCTCAGCTTTACTTTGCAGTCAAGTCCATGAGATTCACCCGTCACATGTGTTTCTGGTAGTGCCCGATAAACCAATCCGCACACGCAGCGAACCCATTCTTGAAGTTTCAGCCCTTCAACCCGATGAAACGGGCGAGATTTGTAGGTTTTTTTTTCGTGTACCATATTGTGTCTACTCAGTATTTCTCTCAGCTATGACACATCCGGGGGTTAAGTGCTTTCAGTATGTTGTCACGTATTGGTTTCTTCAGCCACTAACAAAATTTTCAGCTGTCTTCAAGACATCATTGGCGCACGGTTCCATTGCGCCGTATGTCCTTCTGTGGACATATGTTCGAATTGTGAATCTGCAGGCCTCCCTGGCAATCTCGACTCCTCTGATGACGGACACAATTCGTCTCATATCATGATCAAGGTATACCTCCTATCCGTCTCTGGAAGCTCGTCTTAGTGACCATTTCATGACAGATTCCATACCCGCTTCCTGTGGATGAACTCAAGTCCGCTAGTAAACGGGCTCAGCAGCTCTGGCAACGCGATAATACCGAAGAGCCAACGCGGTCCAGAAGAAACTCAATGTATTCAGCATATGCGCGTACCGTGATGGGCGTTGCATCCTCGGCTGACGCTTCTACTTTTGGGGGTCTTGCTCATGGCTTGCGATGCAAACGATGTAACATGGTGCGCATTGATAGACTGACGTATGGTTTAAGCTGACGATCGCATGGAAACATAGCCTATCATTGGTATTCGCTATCAGTGTGCCAACTGTCCTTCGAAACCCGAACCGTACAGTCTGGTATGTGTTTATGCCGGCAAAAGGCCAAAGAGATGTCCTGGTACTGACATTGTTTCCAGTGTGCCGAGTGCGAAGCTCATTCATACGCAGTACATGATCCCATGCACGTGTTCTTCAAACTGCATCGGCCTGTAGATATACCATTGGAAAGCAGCACCCCGTTTATCCCTATCTTGTTGGTATTCATTCCCATGAGGTATCGACTGTTTTCTCACAGCGTCCATTCATAGATATGGTGCACCGGCTGGACCGCCTGGCGGTGCTTACAGACGAGAGCAGCCCAAAGGTATATTTATCACGCTACCGAGGTTAAATCCTCTAATGCTCTGCTATCAGAATATCTGGCCTCCGTACTGCATTCCTTTGCCCTGTGCGATCTCTGTACAAATCGCATCAAGGGCGAATGGTACCGCTGTGTATACTGTGCCAAAGATCTCTGTGACATGTGCGAGTCTGTGGATACCCATGACTGTACACACTTCTTCATGGTCTTCAAGTCAACCGTACGTATATCATGCTTCATTCCGATCGTTATGCTGAGATTTGGCCTTGCGTACAGGTTGACATGAAGGTGTTCAGGTAAGAGTTGCGTCGCAAAACTTCAAACGACCGCTGATTCTTTCTCAACAGACAATTTGCACGCCTCGATCGAGGGGAAAACTCCAGCCCACCAGTCGTCAAGTATCCTGTCTACCGACAGTAAATCCTATTCTGAAGCTCTCTGATTCGCACGTGTATCATTGCTATATCTATATATATCTCGGTGTCATTTGGAGTCAATGTACAATATACACGCTCATCGTTGGTTTGAGGCTTTGAGCGAGGAGTAATACAACATGTAGATCTCAAGTCGCATTTGTCGAGCAAATTACACCGTCCAGGAACGGAGCTAATGCATTCCACGTTAATGTTATCTCGCCTATCCATTCGCTTATTCCACGAGAGTTGTATGCTGCAGATAGTCGTCAGTCAACACATAACAGCCATTTCAGCTCTACGAATAGGTTTGACATACTGCCGGTTACACGCCAGTGGCTGTCGCAGTAGCTATAAAGCTTTCCCAAGCATTGATAGTAGCTTCAGGATATACTGTGCTGGACTGTGTCATGCCTGACCCAACGAAAATAGCGGATTCACCGGGCAGAGCGCTAGCAGCGAGCGTCGGATCCTCTCCACCAATAACGCTGGTTCCACTTGGTGTAGTAACGACTCTCCCCGTGGGATTGTTGCCCAAGATGAATTCTCGAAGTAGAACATAAGCCTTATGAGATGTCAGATAAGAAATCACTGTCTCTTTTATATGCACTCACTCTACCCGGCTGCTGCTGTGGTACGGGATGGCCGGCATTGTCGACGAGAACGTACGTCCAGTTACGCTCTTGATGAACTATGCCGGCAAAGGCACCCGTGTCATCGTACCATGCTGTCGAAGGACGTCTGGTAAAACCTTGTATGCCGCCGAACGTCGTGTTCTGTGGAGGCGGGGTTTAACACTGACAGATGGTCATAACTCATATATAATCACCTGAATCGCAACTACAAAAAGCTTTAATGAACGTGGAAGTTCTGGTAAAGAATAACTCTTACCTTCTGTGGAGCGGTGGGATACCAACATATCATCATTTCCCGAATACAGAATTACCGAAATGTCGTGTTGCGAGGCATTTGTGGCCAAATCTGTGAAGAAAGCGATGGACCTCAAGTGGACGGAGCTGTTAGACTCATGAAGAGAGTAATCTCTTTGAACAGCTTACTCTACACCTGAGAGGCGCTACTAGTTAGTGTTGTATTGACATCACAGGACGAGAAACGCACTAGGATCTTGGCTGGCATCAGGGCTGTCTACATGCGACGTCAGCAGCCTTGTACAAGACAGTCTGAGAGCTGGATTCCTTACTGAATGGATATGGGAATATGTTGGCAAGCCAGTCTTTGCTCGTTGGGGCATGAATGGCGGTTCTTGTCACGTTATCTAAGAAGGAGTTATTCACCGAATGGTCCACGGCGCACAAATGAAACCTACTATTCAGGAACACCGAAGCATCCATAGGTGCCTCAGGGTCCAATGCGTCGGGTATGTTGTATACCTGCCATAAAGATGTTTCATTAGCTGATAGTCAATGATGTAAATATCTGTCATACGTACATCAAGCCCGCCGAAGTCGTGTCCTTCTAGAGAAATGCCAAATATGTTAACAATGTATGATGTGATGCACAATGCCGTCTGTGATACGTACGCCATGGAATGCTAAAGTTAAGGGCATAATCCGCAATCTCATCCAGTAAATCGCATAGATAGAAAGGGTCGATAGTGCCGTTCGGTCGATTCGTGAGATCTCTTTTCCATGCCTCTCGTTTCTCGGATTGGACTCTTGGAAGCAACTCATCCGACCGTTTCGTCACCAGATGGCTTGCGCGGAAGAACTTGTCAATTTGCGTTTTCTTCAGCGAAGTTTGTAGGTCTGCGGATGTATCCGAGAAGGGCAAGGGAACATTGAATGTCGGGAAGTATCCACCTTCTTGTGGATACGTGAAGTTCAAGTCGTATCCACACAAGTGAGACCTACGATATTGAGACCTCGTAAGTGGAAATCTAGTAGAGCCCGAGTCGGATCTTACTGTTCTTTGAAATATTCATAGACCTCAGGATCGTAGCCTATAAGCTGTGGGTATGTTTCAAGCACAGTAACCTGAGATCATGCGATGAGCAAATGTGATAGAACGTTGATACGAATTATTACCATGGGTAGGAGTTCGCTTGTGGTGTCGCTACCGATAGACCCATCCCCAATCGCAAATTTGGCGATCTTGACCGGGGGGTCTTCCATACCAAAATATGTCTTCATGATGTACGGCTGGAGCAAAAGTCAAAACCAATCCGTACTCACGGACAGACTGTATCGTACGATGTATCTCCCTGAGTAACTCTCCCCAGTCAGGTACATTGGACGCGTTCGCAAGCTTGGGAAGACTTTGACCAAGTTGTCCAAGAAGCCGAACTTCGAGCAGTTCAGTGAACGGCGGCGAATAAAGAGTAATATGCGACGTACGAAGTCTCTACCCATCTGATCCTCATCTGAAACTATGATATCATGCAGCACCGTCAGCGTAGAGCCTAAAGCAGGCAATTTTACTCACCGAATCCATCTGCATCCGCTGTGGCCCAGCCAGTGCCACTGTTATTGTGATAGGTATCAGACTACCATAATACTCCATAGTATACCAGCTACTTACACCGGCTGATCAATCCAGAAGTAGTCCGCAAGATGGTCCCAGCTATAGTTGTTGTAGAACATGGAATAATCGTACCGGATATGTAACGGCCCGTTCTACACGGAAAGCTCAATTGAAATACTTATGCTTGGGATTATTTGTAGCTTACTTCAAAGAACATGCCCAAGAAGCTGGAGGATCCCGGACTATGCAATGCCATCGAACATATCAGCTGGCTGCTGTGTGGAAGTGGCAAAGAGGACAGCGTACCCGCCGTTCAACCAGATGCCCCAGGGTTCATCACTTCGATCGCCAGCTGAGGCGGTCAGAGAACCATTCTCCTTCTCAAAACCCCAGAAGAAGAGTGTGTTGTTTGGATGTCCCGGTCTATCCACTGGAATGTTCCCCGCCCAGTTACGACCCAGAGGGAACGTCACGTTGGGCATGGGACTGGTGACTTGGAAGTCTGTTGACTGCCCGTCAGAAGGGAGTGTATATGGACGGAAAGATATGTGCGTACAGTGCTGCCAGGCAGGGCTGAAGTCTCCTTCAGGCTTTCCAGGATAGTCGTGCGGCCAGCTGCTCACAGCTTGACCCTTCACGCCCAGGAAAGCGAGAGGAATGAAGAGGAGTATACTGCTAATGGTATGCATAATAGATTCGAATGAGCTGTGGGCTCTGAGGCATCCTGGTCAGAACGTAGCGATATTTATACTATGGACGTGCGCTTTAGTGTGACAATCTGAACAAAACAGTTCTGCTTACTGCACCAAGTGTACTCACTCGTTCAGCGAAAAAGATATTCGTGACAGACTCCGATATACAATAATGCCTGTAATCGGAATCCTGCCGTTTGGTGGCGTAGGAATCAAGTACACCATGTCGGCCACAACGGTTCCAACAACGGCCGGACTGACAGCATCCCGTTCGGATCTACGGCAGTTTGAAGTTTTTTTCTCGCGCCGTGAAGAAGTCCGAAAGGGTGTTTCTGCGAGCCGAGTGATCCAAGTATATGCTATCCTACAAGACAGAGCACCTAGAGAAGCAGATATCGGGCTAGGTTTGGTGTGTTAGATCATGATTCAATATGTAGTTAGACGTAGGAAAATATGAAATATGACTGTGTACGTACCTTGTTTGGGCTCTATGACTTGATATATCTGCAGAGGAGCCTAGGCCGACATAAGAGCTGTCAGCGACTCTACGCGCACAGGTATAACACATTTACGCACACCTTCACCGCATGAAACCCGCTGCCAGTGCAAGGGCGCACCTGTTTGGATGACAAAGACATAACGACATCGTTAAATGAAGTACTCTATCCTTAGACGGGACTCGGAGATCTGTCACGCACCACAGACTACGGAGCATCACAGGCTTCGGCAGAGATCATGTTTGACAGTGTGATGTCACCAGAATCATTCTAAAGCAAGCGGTCATCGTCCAAGTGCGAGGAGTAAAGGTACCGCAGATGGACGAGGACTTCTCGGAGACCGAAGCTCGGGATCAAGAACTTCATTCCCATTTCGAGTTACTTTGACATAGGAGGCTAGCAGTATAGTCAGACTTGAATATGAAATGATAAAAGAGCGTACCATATGAAGATAATAACAGAGCATGGATAACCTATTCATGTGCTTGGAGGAGTATAACATTCAGCAATGGCGGTACTTGAGATTGATGACGATGATGACGTGGCATGCCAACGTCAAAGTCAAGAAAGGCAAATCAGCTGTCAACCTCGCCTCCACATTCCGTTGCATCCAGGAACAAGTGTTACAGCTGAGATGTGCCGATGTTGTCATCGAGTACTTTGCTATACGACAGAATTATATAACCAGGATGAGGTTCTTGTCATAAGCTTGCGCTCCGCAAGTCACGGCTAAGGTCTTCGAACTGATTTCATGAGACGACGATCTGGAACTGAGCTTTGTCAATAAGCGTACCTTCAGCCACGTCCATTGGCGAATAATATAAGTTTTAGACGTCGAGGACACTAGCCTGATTTTTCATATGAAACGAAAGCAGCGCGGAGGATATGCGATGCCGGTGCCTGATTAGAATGAAGCGTCTTCAGTCAGATGTACGTATTATGCTGCCAAAGAGGGCTGCTGTACGTATTTGGATAGAGCAGCCCGTACTCACCGTTGGCCGACCAAGCACCATAGTACATCCACCTGATCCCGAGAGATGGACACGTCTAAAAGGGCTTATTTCGCCGCTGGTAAGCCAGCCGCGGGTTCTTGGGTACATCGCAACAGTCTCACACAGCTGGCAGCGATTGAAGAATTGAGCTCAGTCGAACCCTGATCTGCTCGGTCGGACCCGCTAGACAAATTGACGCTCTAGTTCTCAATTAAGTGGGTACGTAGTTGAAAGCGTCGTCCTAGCCTTCTTCCAGGCCAAAATATGCTTTGAATATATTCGAAGACCTTTTCTTGCTTCGTCATCTCTACCGAAGAGTTGCTGAGTACAGGTCATTTCGGTGAAACGGACCCCACAGCATGATTGTCACGACGTGATGTGACTTAGTACTGGATCACTGACGCGCTCCAGTTCGCAATTATATGAATCCGGTGCACTAGGATATCCAGTCGGCGGTATAGGATCTGTTTGAAGCAAGGATGCGCACTGTGTTGGGAGCCAATGAGAGCAACTTGTTCGGAAATAAAGCTATGAAACGTCTTATTCGGTAGCCCTTGCAAAGACGCCACAGCGTGCGTGACAGCTCGCAGACAAGGCTTCGCGGGGCTGGATGGCGGCCTGACTAGACCGTCTCGGAGTAGCATCGCATCCTTCACTGAGAATGACATACTGATCAGCCACATACACACGAACTGTGACAAACACTACTAGCCTTATACAGGTCTCTACCGCATCCGTCTCTACGTCCACCACGGGATATGTGTGAGCCTCGGTTGTATACTTCCGGCTCTTAGTCTCCGTCGCTGAGAGTTTGAAAAGTTAATATATGTACAACCACTTCCCTTTCGTTAGTGCACTTGTTCAGAACTATGAAGCAGGACCGTCGACGTCGTCGGTAGATTATTGACTGAACACATGCGTCATTGTCATATAACTGAACGATTCCCCGCTGACGAACATCAGACAGTATTAGGACGAAGATGGATGTATGCTTACAGTCATGGAGTACAAAGTGCCCGATTGGTGTCGAGCCGTATCTACAAGCTTGCAACAATACTATGCCCTTATGCAGCTGTACCTGTAGGAAACTCCACATCAATCCGGTCGTGCGAAGGAGGAGTATGCCCATTGCCTTCCTAGCATTCACTACACGTGTATGCAAAGTATTTTGGGATGCGGAAGGTGCATACAGAGCATGGCATATACGCGAGGCGAAAACAAATGAAACGATAGCAATACATAAAAACACGCCTATTGCTCCGCAGCCCGTTTCCTCCGAACGTCACGCTCCTCGGTAATCGTAAGCTTGGTACCCTTACCACGAGGAAGAGAGATCCAAGGCTTAATGCCCTCGCCAATGACGAAGATGTTGGAGATACTGTATCATTGGATGAGTATCTGGAATGAGCAACCTGAGAAAACACTTACCGAGTGGCAAAGGTGCGGTCAAGAGAGTCACGGACGTGGACGATATCGAAGCCACCAATGTGCTTCTCACGGTGTACAATGACACCAGCACGACCCATGTTGCGACCACCAGTGATCATAACAATGTTACCGGTATCGAACTTGACGAAGTCGGTGATCTTGCCCGATTCAAAGTCGAACTTAACGGTGTCGTTGACCTTGATCGAGGGATCAGGGTAACGGATAGTGCGACCATCGTGCGTAACAATGAATGGTACACCCTTAGCCCCAACACCGGCCTTCCTGACCTTGCAGAGCTTGTAGGTAGACTCCTCAGGAGTAATACGGTGAATGGTGAAGCGGCCCTTGACATCGTAGAGAAGACGGAAGTGCTCGCCAGACTTCTCGAGCGAAACGACATCTATTCAAAGCTATAAGCACGGTCACGAGCATAATGTATGTTCACGTATAACGCACCCATGAAGCCAGTAGGGTAGGTGGCGTCGGTCCTAACCTTCTGGTCAACCTTGACCAGGCGTTGCATGACAATCGCGGTGACCTCCCGGCCGGTCAAAGCGTACTTCAGCCTGTTACGGAGGAAGACCGTGAGAGGAAGGGACTCCCGGAGCTTGTGGGGGCCAGGAGATGGACGAGGAGCCTATGAAAACATAAATTCGTTTGACGAATATGCTCGTAATTGACGCATGAACGCACGTAGGTTCCGCTCAGCTTGTCCAACATCCATGACGAGGGAGCGTGCAGACGCTTCAAGTGCTTTTTGGGTCCTCGGGCCTACAGACGGGAAGAGCAGCAGTGATCAGCAAGACTGTAGAGAGAAGGGTCCCAGAGTCAAATCGTCGGAGGTCGCCAGGTACATCCACATCGTAACTTCAGCATCCATCCCTGCCTGCCATCCAGAATCCCGCCATTTCGGTACCAACGCAAGCATAGACCGTCCGAGCAGCGTTTTGAGAGGTATTGCGAGCATACTGACCATATTGGAAGTCTTGAGGGGCTTGAGGTCAACGGGCTTGCTGCTCTCGAGCGTATGAAAATTAACGCCCGACCAGGGGCGCGCGCCAAATTTGGAAGGGCGCACGTGGCACCGCTGTCCGTATCGGGTTTCCGCTTCGGAGAAATCCGAGTATATGCTATGAATCTACACAGAGTTTTTTGCTTAGAGGAACGCCATAAGGTACTTGAACAGATACTTCAAAGGCATCTACCGATATATGAGTGGAAGCCACTCCAAATTTTTGCGAGCCAGATACGTTAAAGGCGGCCGCGGGCCTTCGGCCTGCCGGACTGATCGTGCTCCGGGATCATGCACTGTATGACTTCAGACTGAGATCTCTGGCCTCTATATGTCAAAAATATATAGTAGGCGTACATCCATGCCATTTTGCTTGTTTTGTGCAGTAGATTATTATCCCTTCACACAGATCACAGTGATCGCGAAGAGTTCTCGGGCCGTGGCACGTGGTTCCGGCCGGAGGACTGCCACGTATCTAGCTCGAAGAAACTTGGAATAACTTGCGCTTGAATATTGATGGTATACCCAGTAATATACTTGAAGTACTCGCCCGACGAACTTCAAGTATCTCATAATATTCCTCCAAGCATAAACTCTGTGTAAATTCACATCATATACTCGGGTTTCTCCGAAGCGGAAACCCGATACAGACAGCGGTGTGGAGTCTGCCGCCGTTTCGGCGCTCAATACTCAGCGCCGACTCGTCTGGATCTGCGACCACCGTGAGTTCCCTCAAGCTATTCTCGATCCTGTGTATCGATCCTGTAAAACCATCACTCTATGAACCCGCGAAAACATTGTCTAGCATTTTCCATCTATTTCTTGTGAGATTCGTCCTACGACCAGCAGGGATCATGAGGTCGTCTGTCTGTCTAATTAAGTACGTCCCACCCACATTGATCTTGCGCTGCACAAGAGCTAAGTGGCCCATGAAATACTCATACAGTACTACTAGTATCCACGCTACATCATAAAAAGTCACAACAGTGTGTAATATGCGCTATGTTTATGTTTTCAACTCTCTTACATTCGAATCTCGATGCTACGGGGCATTTGCGGATTTCTTGTTCCGATCAAATGATGTTTTTCGCAAGATGATCGTCCAAATACCCTTAACTCCTCTGACCAGCTTTGCTATTGTTGCGGGGCTCAGTGATCGCCCGAGCCTTGGGTTCATGCAGTCGGTTTCTTCAGGTATTTTGCGTGCACAGCCATCTAAGGGTTTACATGCTGATGTGAGAGATATCTCATAGTATACCATGAACACTTTGTACTTGGATAATAAATGTATCATATCCCTCTTACTTCATGCTCATCGTCGTGAACTTGGTTTGTTTGCGTATGTTATTTTCCCAAGCTAACATTTTCCTATATCGGGTAAGCCGCTACATACGAGCGCTTCACAGTAACTTAAGCTGGTGCACTTTCAGCATCGTCTGCCTCTGAGAGCAAGCAAGCAACTGCGTCGTAAAAGCGGAGTTGCATTATCCAGGAAGTAGAATCTTGCCCTATCAAGGACTGGGGGCGTTGAACGAGACTACCTATACGACAGAGAGAATGCTAGACTATCGTCTTAGGTTAGGAACTGGGTATGACCTAGGAAAACTCGAAGTGCCGATTGATGATACAACATAGAACATGCTTAAAACTGAATAAAAAGTATTTACAAAGAATGGACAGTTGGCTGGAAGTTGGAGAGTGTTCTACGCGAACATGATTCTGATGAGCTACCTTTACCTTGCTCATCAACCTCTCGTAGCTCGTAGGACCATGTCTTCCAAGGTAATCGCGCGATATTCGTCGCCATCTACCGCCCATACTGCATCATCCTGGATATATACAAGCAATCCACCCTTGCCTTCCACCGATGAGGAAACACGGTACAGGGGCATGCGAGATTTTTCGTGTACCTTTCCGGTAGGCATGAACAACAAGTTGTGCGAAGCCGCGTAGTCTTCGACAATAGTACGGAAGGTGATCTCTTGGGTGCGCACGGGGCGCGGTTTCGGGGTGCTCTGCCTCGAGCCTGCGGTCTTCGGAGAGGCTGCACGTGTGAAGAACTCCGGGCGTGGCAGCTGCGTAGGGGCATTCGGTCCCAGCTCGATGGCTTTGTTCATGAGCTGCAGCCCGCGCGTAAAACCTTGCTCGACGCCGGGCATATGTTGTACGTTATCCGTAAATGTGCCCTTCCAGAACGAATACCATTGAGCGACCTCTTCGAAGCTAGGGCTTGGCTGTATAAGCCAGATGTGCAGGACATCGAGCCACTTCGGGAAAAACTCCTTCTCCAGGATCTGGGAGAAGATAGATGGCCTGAGTAAGCTTTCCCATATAAGTACGTCCTTGAGCGGCTCCATATCTTGTTTCCGTGGGTTGACCCTGAAGTCGTCCCGTAACCTTGCGCCCAATTTGGGGACAACGTACTTGAGAAGCATCGCGTCCCAGTCGCCAACATCGAAAACCTGAACATATGCTGTCAGCATGAGTCTGGTCTGTCCAGGTTACAGATGGCGTACCTCTTTCCATACGCTGAGATCTTTCGGGACACCTTCTGACACCATCCAGCTACGCAGTAGGCTCTTGATTTTCCTTCGCGCGTCGTCCATGACACTTTCTGTTCGCAGACCTATATGTGGTAGCCAAGGGAACACGAGACTCTGTAGCGTAACACTGTGTTTCCGGGGATTCCAGTCGCTGACAGCCTTGTGTACCTTCGGTAACACGAGTTGGTCGAAGAAGTTGTCGCGTACGAAAGGAGGGAGATACCTCGACCATGCCTCGTAGAGCCGTACTACGGGCTGAGGATCGTTTGGTGACCAATCATTGTTGATACACGAGCGTACTTTAGGTAGCCATGCGTTCCAGATCAGGCTTTCATACGGCGTCATAGGTTTTTCTCTGTCCAAAGTATGTTAGTGTAACGTATATAGCACAGACATAAACAAACGCACATCAGTGGCGCCGTCGATATCACTGTGCTAGAACCATACGTCTGAACCTGCTGTTCGGGTTGCTCTTCAACTTCGCCCATCTTGAGTGCATGCCTCCATAATCTGAAGTTCGATACGAATGCATCTGGTTCGTCTAGAGGTTTCCACTGGGTCAACATACGACGGAGCTGTACTTCAATATTAGCCGTTTGCGCTGATATTAATCATTGTTATTACTTACCACAGGAGCAATTGCAGCGACGACAATCTCGTCGAGACGATAAAGATCGAATTCTTTTGGGTAGAGTCCGATCAATTTCTCGAAGCCGGCAGAGAAGGGCTCCAACGAGGATTCGTACATGGAGGCCACTTGTTTAGCTTGAGTGTTGATATCGTCAACGACCAGGTGAACTTGTTGCATGCGAGCGATGACTTCGAGAAGGTTGTTAGAGTGGCGGTATTGTAGATGAGTATGATGGAAATACGCACGTTCAGCTTCTTCTTCGACCTTCTTGCGTAGTCGAACATCCTCCTGCTGTACCCACCTCTTTCGCTCTTCAAGAGCGCGGGCTTCCCGCGCAAGACCGTCCAGATCGCTTTTACAAGCTTCCGTGATCAAGCGGAGATTATGACGCACTTCTGGTAACCGAGTGGTATCGCTAGTCGGCGTCCAAGATGCGATAGACACATCTGCTAGCGATGCGACTTCTCTGGGCTGCAAGGTTCGATCAGTAACGACGTCGCTCTGGAGTGAACACCGACATACAGTTGCCCCAGTAGCATCTATGATTTGACCGACTCCTGAAGGAATTTCTTGACCAGCTTCGGCAACAATCTCTTCGTATGTCTTGTGCTCGACTTTCCTCTTCACCTTCTTGGGTTTCTTCCACGCGTCCGAACGTGCTTGCTGCTCGCCTTTCGATTTACGACCCTTCTGCGGCCTCTCTGCTTCTTCTTCATCGCTCACCGTCTCGCCGCGTCGCCTAGCTTCTGCTTTCGACTGTTCCGTCTTTTCCTTGAAGCCCTTGAACGCCAAACCCATACCCCTGGGACGCAGCTTGCTCTCCACAGGCGTAACGATACCCTCACCCTCCGTGCCAAGACCACTCCCTGCCTGCCACCCCATCTTCTCGAGCATCCGCGCACCGAAAGTTCCGCCCAGCTTCGCAAAGTGGACGCGTTCCGTGGCACTGAGCTTCGCTGGCTTCGGTGTGGCGGATCCACTGCCACTGCCGCTACCATCTCGAACGAAAGATCGTTGTGTACGTTTGGGTGCTCCGCCGAAATTCGTCGGTAAGTCGAGGTCCGCGGGCGTAAGGTCATCAGCAGATGGCGCAGGAGGAGGCGGAGATGCCTCGTTGACAGAGGAAAGTTGGAAGGTCCCAGTGCCGGATTTGCTGAACCCAGCAAACGCGTTCTGTGCGATGTTAGACCCAGAGCCGATTCCGCCTCGCCCACCACCTGATCCGATGCCCCCCTTCTGCATGCCTATACCAATGCCTGCTTTCCGCGCGCCAAGACCGAGTCCACCAAAGCGTGGACGCGCATCCTCCTCGTCCTCTTCTTCCTCCTCGACGCGCGGGGTTGTTGGCTTCGAGGGTTCTTCCTCTTCTTGCCTGTCTGCATCGCCATCCTCAGAGGATTGTTCCTGGGCCTCTTCCTCTTCCTCCTCTTCCTCCTCTGCTCTCCCTTCGTCACTGGAGTTTTCTTGAGCATCGTTCACGGCTTCATCGACTTCTGTCGTCTTGTCTAATTCGACTTTCTCGCCTGAGACGAAAGCAGGTGCTTTTGTCCAATCACTGCGTTTCGTAGTCTTCCCTCTCTTTGAATTTGAGAACCCTTCGTCTTCATCGCTGTCGGCGAATACCCCGTATATAGCGTCTTCTTTGCCATTCTTCCGCCTGCGTTTGTGTCCGTAAGGGTTCTCGAATAGCTCGCGCTCCGCCCGCGCATCCGGATCGTTTGGGTCGTAATTTGGGTCGTTAAAGTCGTCGCCAGCATCAGATACGGGGGAGTCAGAATCATCATCCTCGAGCAGCTGTCTCTTGCGTCTAGCCATAGCAGTCTAGTAGTGGACGTATCCGAGAGAGGTCGAATGATGTGAGCGCTAGCAGCTGAGGGCGTCATGAGTTCCATCAGCAAAAAAACACTAGTCATACATGCTCGTGTAATACCTTAGATAGCCTCCATACAATGTATGATACCTCGATTCTTGATTGGGCATATATAACCTGACGGAGCCTTACCTGAGCTTGTAAGCCGGGTCAGAACGGAGATGCCTTGTAAGCCCAGCCAGAATTGGGCACCTTGTATGGGGTTAAGTCCTGTACTAGGGTTACAAGAGAATGCAAGGTTACCGCAGAATTGCATACAACCATGCCCAGGTACCGACCGACCCACTCAATTCACACGTTGTCACACTATATATGCGGGATGTGATACAAAATAACATTGGCAGCGACTATTGCTACGATATACACAATGATATACAACAAGTAGAAGAACTATCGAAGTAACAGAGTGCGAGGACCTACCTTTGAATTCAACAATGGAACGATGAGATAGGCTATGAGAAGGGTTAATCCTCAACTATAGTAAGAGTAGTGAGCAAGAAATACTAGCATATATGCATGTCACGTATCTTGGATAGACCGATGCACGTTGCGTATGTGGGTTGACAAGTAATGTCGAGGTCGAGATGGGAGCATGGCCCTAGGTATGATTAGAAGCGTGCAACTCACGAGCGGTAATACAACGTACCTAGCCCTCAATGACCTCGAAGAGAGCAGGCTTGTGACCTGTCAGAAAGCTTTCAGCTCCCGCGACACGCAACGTCGTTTGAGCGAAATGTATGCGCACCTTTCCGCGCCCTTCGGGTTCCTCGGTCTACGAGACAGCAGTTGATATGTCATCTGTAACGGAGGTGAGCTGAGATGGTTTGGCCGAGACGATGGCAACGCACCTTGCAGGGACTGCTTAATCGACCGACCGAAGCGCGTCAAGCACGTCGTCGCGGCTGCCAGCGTGTTCTTACTGTGGGGAGCTTCACAACTGCAGAAAGGCAGAAATAAGGCTACAATAAACAAGCGCAGGAAGTGTAACAGACAGGTAGGTGGTGGGAGAGAGAAAGAAGGGGCGAATGGGGCGGGGAGGTCAGAGTCCAAGGTCTTTATGAGGTCGAGCACGATTGAGGAGCGAGACGCGTCAGGCGCTGTCGATCGGTGGACTTCTTTGATGCGTCTTGCCATTTCGAGCAGTTTCTTCGGCGCCCTTCCAAAATCAGCGGCGCGACCGACGCACTCGGCCTTCCTCGCGGCGACGACTCACGCTCGCTCCTCCTGCCTTCATCATTGACTATATAATCCAGCCCTTGTTCTCTCCCCCATATCTGTACGCTAAGGACAATTTAAACTGCTGTATTTGACAAGCGATTATACAGGCATGAAGCCTTTGAACATGAAATGAACCCCCGGAGCCGGCGCACTGCACCCACCGAACCGTCAACGACACGGACAAACAGTAGGTGCCCACTAGGCTCATATGGCCATACATTGACAACAATAATTAAATCGACTTAAATGATGTTACAATAAGTTATAATTTCGGCGGAATCTTGCATGAGCTTGCTTGGGAAACGCAGGCTGTCGCAGTTCTGCGCGGCAGAATGGGATAACCTTGGATTCTCAACGGCGCCTGCGATTGCTTTGTAAGCTCACGCCGGCCGTGGTTGAGGTTGGAGCCGGAACGCCTTCCGGCTTTCGAATGTAAGATGTGAATATTTTTGCTGATGTCCGGTGGGTTGAGCGACTTGCTCTCGGCCATCATGTATCGTAGAAAGGTTCCAGCAGCGACATGCAGCGAACAACGGTGTGCGATAGTACATCGTAAGCTCTCTACCTCTTCCATGATATTTTCACCCGAACCCAGAGCGACTTTACACAAACTCATCGAAAACTCGAATCGCTGAGTCTCCTTCTTAGACCTGCAGTCTAGCCGATATAACCTTCATATCAGCGTTGCTCCTTTACCCACTATCTATATTGGATCTGTAAGGATCGCTATCTTGTTTGAGTGAGTCAGGATAGTGTCGGGATCTTGGCGTGGCGATAACTCGCAGGATTGTCAAGGATCACGGAGGCCCGACCGTTCATCAACAGAACCCGCTGACGCATTTCTCCCATATAACTTCGACGGCCTGACCTAGAAGTCAGGTAATCGAAGGCAATGCATACAATGATACAGACTATGTGAGAGGTTACGTTGGTTCGAAGGTGTTCAGCGCGTTGCCAATTCGAATCCCCATCGTGTAAAACCATAGCACAAGCCCCGCTGATATCTTCTCGAGCGTGAATAGATTGCCTATCAAGTACGCTCACCTGAATATGATTTGACTATTTGACTCTTCCTGCCAAGCGCCATGGTCACCAGCTAATGATCGGAAGCTATCGTATCTGACCAGACGACGGGCAGACTAGGGGTTGCGCAATACGAGTCATTATCCACGATGAACACGAGGTCTACGCGATAACTGCGAACATTTATAAGAATGGACCCTGTACGCTGGTGAAATTTCTGTACTTGCCCCATCATGGCTCCTGCTCTCATTGATACGAATTCCACAGAGACTACTACATCTCTCAAGCCAACATCGATCCTACAACGGACGCCATGGAGGCCACCGATCGCAGAGTCTGCACAAGGTTCATACGTCACTCTTGAGAATGGACATGTTCTACTCGATGCGGTCGGCGGTGCTGCTGTAGCTTGCGTCGGTAATGGACATCCGGATGTCGTACAAGCGATGAAGGATCAGATTGACAAAGTGTCTTGTAAGTTATACTTGTGATGTTTCTCAGTGAAATTAATACGTCAGTTCCTCAGATGTCTACAATATGCAGCTCTCTAATCAGCCCGCCGAAGAGCTAGCCAAATATCTTGTAAGCAGCGGTAATAATGCATTCGAACTTTGCGGGTTTGTCTCAGGAGGTATGCATCAATTATTCAGCTCAGCGTAGTTAAGACGTAGATTGACCTGGTCTGTGATCAGGTTCTGAAGCTATGGAAGCGGTCATCAAGCTCGCGAGACAGGTGCGTTCATGGTGTAATCTAGGAGAGCGACTCCCGCCGATACATGTAGCTTTAGTATTTCTGGGAGACAAAGCAGCCTCAACGCAAGAACTTCATCGCTCGGGAACTCTCCTTCCATGGAAACACGTTGGGGACACTCGCTCTTGCCTCGAACCCTGCACGCCGTGCCCCATACGAAGCTCTGCTGAACCACGAAGTGTTCCACCACGTATCTCCCGCCTACGCCAAACGTTTCCAAAAACCAGATGAGACTGAGGAACAGTATGTTGAGCGACTCCGCCAAGAGCTCGAAGACAAGTTTCTTGAGCTGGGACCCGACACGGTTATTGGCTGTAAGCCACTTGTCAGCTATCTCATTCCTTGTATTTGACCTTCATATCAGTCGTTGCAGAGACTGTTGTTGGAGCAACTTCAGGTGTCGTTCCTCCTCCAAAAGGTTATCTAAAAGCCATGAAGTCTGTCTGTGACAAGTACGGAGCGTTGTTTATACTCGACGAGGTTATGAGCGGTATGGGTCGTAAGTGCACCTGCCGCCATCAAGGTTTTCTTCTTAATATATTCTTAGGGCTCGGCACGCTACATGCTTGGGAAACTTATGGAGATGGTGTCACACCCGATCTGCAGGCTATTGCTAAAGGATTAGGTGGAGGGTTAGCGTCTTCTTACCATTTTCGTGATTCAGCTCTGACTCGCCGGATTAGCTATGTCTCCATCGGCGCCATCCTGATGTCGAAGAGGGTGGCAGACGGGATCCGGGATACTTCTGGCGTGTGGAAGCACGGTCACACTTACCAGGTACGTCTGATTGTCTGTCTTCGTTAGTGGGTCGGCACTCAGCATTGCCTTTGATTTGTCAGGCTCATCCAGTTGCGTGCGCGGCGTCACTCGCTGTGCAAAAGGTCATCCAGAAGGAAGATTTGCTCGCCAATGCCCGATCACAAGGAGCTTACCTATCCTCTCTACTGCGGGAACGTTTCCTAGCGCCAAACTCCCTGACGGCACCGTATACTTACGACATTCGCGGTGCCGGTTGCTGGTGGGGCATCGAGTTTGACTTCGACGATCCTGCCGTAGCGAAGGTTGACATGAAGGGAAATTCCTTTGCCATCGCTGTACAGCAACGCGCCCTGGACAATGGCCTTATTGTCATGGGTATGGCTGGTACGGCGAGTGTGGATGGCACGAAAGGCGATGCTATTCTCCTGTCTCCTGCCTATAACATCACAAAAGAGCAGGTAGAAAAGATTGTGGACGTCCTTGTGAAGACCGTCGAGGAAGTCATCAAGGAGCATTTGGTATGAGATGTCCCCTTGACTCTGTCGAGACGTGACGACGGGCGTATCATGCATAACTGTCGTAGTTTTTGTTTAAGACGTTACACTTTCGAGTAGAATACAATCGCTACAACGCCACGACGTCAGCGGCGCGGAAAGGAGATTTAAATGTTGCCCCAGTCAATCACGTCGGAGCTTGAACCCCGAGTCGGAGTCTACATAGTATCATGCGGCTAAATCTCCTTAACTTGTGCCACCACCTACTTGCTCGTGCTTCACACCCTCTCAACGATTCTGTATTAAGGGATCGATGGCTGGCTGAATACGCTAAATGGACTCTACCCAACAGAAAGAAGCGACACCGCAATCAGGAGAGTCATCTAAATCCATATCACCAGCAGCCAGCTTAGAAACCAAAGTCTTGCGATCAAGTGCCAGAGTGAAGGCAGCGAAGCAGAAAGAAAAGGAGAAAGACTGCGTACCTGCAGAGCAACAATCTTCCGCTTCTTCGTCTAAGCGTCCTCGCGAATCTACAGCCGTCAAGAGTAAAGGGAAAGAAGTCGCGGAGGAATCTTCCCGAGCAGGCAAGAGGTGAGTCCACGCGCTCGGGTTTAGTCCAAACTAGTCGCTTACAGATATTGCGGCTTTAGAGCACGTCGTACCGTACACTCTGCATCCGCTCCACTTATTATCAACGAACCCGTGAAGGACGTCAAGGGCAAGAAGCGTGCTGTCCCGGACGACAACTCAGAGGACGAACCGACGACATCTGTCTCCGCTCCTGTGAAGCGCACACGTACCACAAGCACTTATTCTCTGAGGTCCAGGGATACAGGAGCCTCCAGCGACATGCCTAAGAAACCTAGGTACGACCCGTTATGTATGCTCGGGCTGCGGAAGCTGACGCATCACAGAACTTCTGCCGCCAAGGGTAAAGCAGTTAGTGCGAAGAGCAAACCTATTCCTCCACCAATCCCTAGTTCTTCGAGGCATGATGACGAAGACGTTGAGATGCTCGACGCTGATGACTATATGCACGAAGACATGGATGGCGAGGGGGAGAAGCACCACGATGACGAAGCCCACGTGATGGACGATGAGGACAGAGACGACGGCGGGGGAACGGACGAGGAAGACGAAGACGAACCTGACATGGGAAGGGACGACGATAGCGGAAGGGGTGGTATCGCAGACGACTCTGCCCCATTATCGATCTTTGGCGACTATCATCGACATCTTGGCTCGTACATGATGGGATTGTCCACCCGACTGAAGAACATGCTCAATAACATCAAGCGCACTGCGGATCCGACGACCCGCCTACTCACGCTACAAGAGTTGAGCGAGCTGCTTAGTATCAGCACAGAGGACACACTGGCTGGTTCCTTCCAAGTGGAGTCATTCGTTCGCGAGCTGGTGCGCATCCTGGGCGGCACCGGAAACGAAAGAGACGAACCCGACGAGGATGACGAGGATCAAGAGCAGGACGAAGATGCTGCTCTCGCCGCTGCATTGGCTCTCAGTACGGGTGGCGCCGTATATCAAGGTGACGAGAACCTGGAGGCCCAAGTACTGGCTTGCAGATGTCTAGCGAACCTCATGGAAGCTCTGCCTGGCGTCGCTCATACAGTCGTCTATCATGGCGCCATACCCGTCTTGTGCAGCAAACTAATCGAAATCTCCTACATCGATTTGGCTGAGCAGACTCTCAGTGTGAGTACATAGCCGCATTCCCGAAGCGTGAGCTTACTGTTTTGTTCCGATAGACCATCGAAAAGATATCGGAAGAGTTCCCTAGCTCTATCGTGAGGGAGGGTGGCCTGGCGGCCTTGCTCAACTATCTTGATTTCTTCTCCATCGCAGTACAGAGGACAGCACTACAAGCAGCCTCTAACTGCTGTCGTAATGTCTCCCCGGAGCATTTCCCGATGATACAAGGCGTCTGGCCCATTATACGAAATTGCTTGGGCTATTCGGACCAACGACTGGTTGAGTTCGCTTGCCTCTGCGTTATTCGTGTCGTGGACTCCTATTATCGATCAACTACTGAAAATCTGGAGTTGCTTGTCGATTTAGACCTTATCAAGGCTGTAAACGGATTGTTGATGCCCGCGGGCGGGTCCCCCCTTATCGCTCCTTCCACCTTTACTTTACTCCTGCGCGCTCTGGCTACTTCAGCAAGGGCAAGCCCCAAGATCACGCTTGTTTTGTTAGAAGCCGGCATCGTGGATACACTGTATCAAATACTCACAGGTGTCCTCCCTCCTGCGTCCAGCGTTATGGACGAGCAGGGCGGAGCAGGGTCCGGGCAAGGTCTCGGTGGTGGCCTGGCTGATATGGCGGTCATGGAGAATCTGGCTCACCGTCCAAAAGACCAGGTAGAGGAGGCTTTAAGCTTGATATCGGAGCTAATGCCGCCTCTGTCGAAAGGTTTGTCACCATGCAATCAAATCTAGCTATCTCGCTGACTTTGTTTTCAGACGGCGTGTTTGATCACAAGGCTTACACGGAGAAGGCGTTGTCCAAGATGATCAAGGCGAAGGCGAAGGCTGAACGTGCTGCGGCTCGCTTGGCTGCTGCTGGACTTAGTCATCCGCCGCTGCCTGTGTCGGTTGCGCCAGTAATAGCTGAAGACAGTCCTGCACCTGAATCGATCCCTGAAGCGCATTCGCATCAGGAAGGCGAAGAATTGCCCCCTGTACCTGCTAAGGAACCTGCCACCGATCGCACTGAGCTTCTACGCTCACATCCGGACGTTGTTGGTCGCTATATGCAGCTCATGGTCCCAATATTAGTCGACGTGTACGCTGCGAGTGTCATCACCCCGGTGCGAGTAAAGACTTTGACTGGTCTGCTTAAGGCGATCAGTTTCCTTGATCCTAACGAACTCAGGCGGGTTCTAACAGTGAGTCCTCTCTTGAACCGTTCTACGGAACTCTGATAGCCGTTGCAGTTTGTTCCTGTGGCTAGCTTTGCGTCGTCGATTCTCTCAGCGAAGGACTATCCATCGCTAGTAATCGGCGCTCTTCAGCTCGTGGAGCTTCTTCTCAACAAGGTCCCCGACGAATACAAGCATGCCTTTCGGCGAGAAGGCGTATTTCATGAAATTGAGACGCTGGCCGCCAGATCGTTAGTCTCTCCCAAAGTCAAAGACAAAGACAAGGACAAGGATAAAGACTCGAACGAAGCCAGTGCTCCTACAGAAATTTCAACGCCGTCGTACTTACCCCCATCGGCCGCTTTGGTTGCCATCCCTGGCTATAAGAAGCCCTCGTCATCAACAATTGATCCAGACGACGCAATCACCCTCAGAGCTCGTGTGATCAAGTTCAAGTATCTTTCCTCGGAAGAACAAGACGAATCTGACGATGTGTCCACTGCGCTGCGACGATTAGTGGCGCGTATCTCTGATAAGGCCGCGTCCGAAAAGGACCTGCTACCTTCCTTGGTCGAATTGGCTAGCCTGTTCGCGTCACCCAACACATCAGTCTCCAGTTTCGAGCTGCTGCAAAGCGGTGTCGTGGACAGTTTACTGCAATTCTTGGCAGACGCCGATCGAATTGGTACGTGCTCTATGCTACTATGCAACACACTCCTCACGATCCCCTCTACTAGTCGGTATCACACGCCGCCAAGATATCTTTTTTGAGGCATTCACTGCAAAGAAGGTGATTGCTTTGAATGGGTCGCAAACGCCTCTCTCCATTTTCGTCAAGAAGTTACAGGAGAGTCTAACAAGGATGGAATCGTTTGAGGTAGTCACAGTTGCGCAGAGCATTGATGGTAACAGTAGCCTCCATTCTGTAACATCTTATCCGCTAACTCACATCTGTAGATTCCAAGAGAAGCTCTCCGTCCTTGCTTGCCAGGCAGCTTCGTTTGCGCTTAATTGCTGCTGACGACTCTGACGTTCCTCGCAGTTTGAGCAATATCATAGTGTCCATCCATGCTATCGCTACTTTCCAAGCTCTTCATGATTATCTGAGACCGAGGGTGGCTGGTTTACTAGGATCAGGCTCGAGGATATCCGGCATGCTTGCTGCTTTGGCAGCTGCAAGTTCTTCCGGCCAAACGGAACCTCCCAAACCCCCATCGACGTCCGAGACTACAACGACTCAATCTGCAAGTGTCAGTCGCCGTCGAAGTCTTCGTCTAAGTGCGAAACGAGCCGAGCAACATAACGAGGAAACCTCAGGCACACCCGATCTACCAGCGCCACACCCGGAGGTTGCAGCGGAACCCACAGCCGCCGCGGAGTCAGCGCCCAGCGATACCATCGTAAACGACGATTATGGCGGAGATTTCACTGATGAAGAAGTGGACGTCGATGCAGAAGTATGTGCTGTTTGTCAGTCGCAACGGGTTTCACTGACATATTCGCCAGGTGATTGATGATGGTGAGGACTCCGACAACGCTACGCCCGAGAAAACAGTTACCGTATCTGTTGGTGACGGTGCGAAGTGCAATTATCATGGTCAAACCGCTGACACTTACATTACATTACCTCAGATGGTTCCAAGGTAGTTGCTCAAACTCCCGATGGCACACGTGTTGCCACACCAAATCCTTCGCGCGGTCTGGCGTCAACACCGACACGCACTTCAGGATTACCAAAGACATCATATGCTGCAGCATTAAAGACCAAGCCCAGCGACTGGCATCTAGAGTTTTCCATGGATGATCACAATCTGCCGCTGGATCTCACTATATACGGCGCGATACATCAGCATGAGGCTCGTAAGAAGACGGGACAATCCCTGCCTCCCAGCATGATATGGCAGGGCATCTACACGGTGAAGTTCAGAAAGGTTGCCGGTCCTGCACCTTCGTCAGAGAGTAAGTCGTCCCACATTTGTCCATGGACGTATTGACTCAACATCATCCTTCTCACAGATCGCGGCGATGAACTGTCCTCCCGCAGCCGATCGCCTGTTCCTTCATTATCTTCCCTGTCAGATGATGCACCACACGCCAAGATTTTGCGCCTCTTGAGAGTCCTGTACAGGTTGAATGCAAGCGAGAATGACCGTGCCTCCTTTGCAGCTTCGAGACGCGCACTTTCAGAATCTTCGTTCGTCAACAACAAGCTCACGGCCAAGCTTACGAGGCAGTTGGAAGAACCCATGATCGTGGCGAGGTATGCGTCTCTCCGCTTACTTTTGTTTATTAGTCTTATCAAGTGTTTCCAGTTCCTGCCTTCCTGATTGGTCTCTTGACCTTCCCCAGCACTTCCCTTTCTTATTCCCCTTCGCCACCCGTTACAACTTCCTGCAGTCTACCTCGTTTGGCTATGCACGACTGATCTTGAAGTGGCAAAGTCAACAAGCGCGAGGGCAGGACAGCAGCTCTCGTCGGGATGATGGCGTAGGCTTTCTTGGACGATTACAGCGCCAAAAAGTTCGGATTTCTCGCAAACATATATTGGAATCTGCCGTCAAAGTCTTTGAGCTATACGGCTCGTCATCGTCCATCCTTGAGGTCGAATACTTCGAAGAAGTAGGCACAGGTTTGGGACCCACTCTCGAGTTCTACTCGTTGGTGTCTAGGGAGTTTGCCCGTCGAGATCTCAAGATATGGCGAGATGCAGATGTCATTCAATCAGGCCCATACGTCCATCATCCTACGGGATTGTTCCCTGCGCCCTTGGGCGTTACAGATGTAGACAACGACGCCGGACAGTAAGTGATTCAGCTTCATCGTAGTACGAGTCCTGAGCATAAGCCTAATCCAGGAAACGCACCCATATCTTCAAAGTGATCGGCCAATTCGTGGCGAAAGCCATGCTAGACTCACGAATCATCGATCTCTCCTTCAACAAGGTCTTCTTGAAGTTGATCCTTGGCGAGGAAGTAGTGCTTACGGTCGAAAATTTGAGAGTAAGTGTGTACTTAATGCTTCCGTCGACATCAACACTCATTGTGTCCAGCGTGTGGATCCTGAACTTGCGGCGTCGCTCGTCAAATTGCGGAACATGACCATTGCCTCCAGAGGACAGAGCGAAAAGGTACGCACACTGAACGAAGGGATCGTATAATGTATTAATCCCTACTTCGTAGATGCGGAGGAAGCTAGGGATCGTAAACATAGAAGACCTGACACTGGATTTCACTATTCCTGGTTATGACATCGAGCTAAGAGCAAGTACATCGCGTTCACTGAAGATGCTTATACTTACGACGAGTTTAGCCTGGCGGTCGCGACATTGCTGTTACATCCGAAAATGTCGAGGAATATATCTCTGAGGTCATCGACTCTATAATCGGACGAGGCGCTAGCCTCCAAGCAAAAGCCTTCCGTGAAGGATTCTCGAAGGTATTCCCAATCGCCGATTTGCAAGCTTTTACCGCGGACGAGCTCGTCATGCTCTTCGGTAATTCTGAAGAAGATTGGAGTATAGAGAGTACGCCAATCAAACTATTCCAACATGGATATAGTCTAATGACCCTCCTCTTAGCTCTTACCGAAGCCGTTAAAGCTGACCATGGCTTCAATGTCGAGAGCAGGGCAATCCACGATCTACTGGACATCATGTCCGATTTTGATCTGCCCATGCGGCGTAGTTATCTGCAGTTCATAACCGGTAGTCCTAAGCTTCCCATCGGTGGTAAGTTGTTCTACCTTGTTAAGAGATAAGCGCTAACACTCTCCGCCACGAAAGGTTTTAGAGGCCTCAACCCTCCGCTGACGGTCGTGCGAAAGCCGCACGAACCACCGTTGACAGCGGACGATTACTTGCCGAGCGTGATGACGTGTGTCAATTATCTGAAACTTCCAGAGTACTCGTCGAAGGCAGTCATGCGCGAAAAGCTGCAAGTCGCAATGAAGGAAGGCGTGGGAAGCTTCCATCTATCGTGAACCGCGTATGCTTACATCCAAGGATCACTCAATATCAAGTTCCATGTTGACTTTCAAGCCCATCTGTACTTGTTCTCATCTGTTTTTGCTACGTATCATCCTTTCCCGTCCCGTCACTGTCACTGTGTCCATAGATAATGAAGCCCACATAATAACCATGTGCATGTATCAACCGTCATTCGTTACAACAATGGACTCTATCTTGAACGTCGAAATTTGGAAGCTTGTGTATTGAGTCTCTTTCGCAAAAAGTATGAAACAGAGAGTAGCATCGTATCATCACAATCGTGCTATGTTGATTGAAGTCTCGGCGTAAGGCATTTGTTTAAGCTCACTGTCCCCACACGTAGAAGCAAGGTGACTTGCATCGAACAAGACTGACTCTCGCCTTAATGTGGAGCGGTCTAACTTTCCTGTCAGACAATCTTCGCTGACAGAGCATAGCTTAACGAAGATGTTGCAGAATCCGCCATCTCGGATGAACATCAAGGCCACGACCGATTCTTCATGAAAGTCATTGAGTCTTACGATGCTTCATGGAGGTTGAACCTGATAACATTAAACATGAATGCGAGTTGCGCCTCGAACATAGGGAATAAGCACATGTACATTTTCGAAGGCCAGGTAGCTGAACTTCGCGCTCGTACATATGTACGAGTGAATAAGGGCGCCGCGGTTAACCCTTCTTGAAACCTACCGAGGTCTATTAGTATGCATCAAGAGATCGAGGAATGTTTGCGCATACCAAGTCTACGCCGCTCATAGAACAGATCTGTTCGACTTGCGCCTAGGTTCACAATCTTCGGGCATCCATCGCGGTCCTTCTCCAGCCTTGTACACTCAGCGCAGTAGTAGGCGTCAGAAATACCTATCAACGCGTGAGGTTTAATGGCATAGTGAGTGAAATCAGGCCAATCTTACCAGGAGAACCGCAAATGATACATCTTCCACCGTAAGTACCGAAGTTGCATTCGTCGCAAATGCGCACTAGAGTCTCTGGACGGACATAAGAGTCACACACAGGACTGGGAGTTGAGAGGAGCAATGAGGCAGGATACACTACGCGAGAAGAACCGACTGACCATTTGCCATCGCATTTCTCACACAGTCGACCAATGGCTAGCGCATATGTCAGTCATAAATCGCTTGTAAGACTTGTTAAGGAAGCAATACTCACCAATTCCAGGCTGACGCCTACACATTATAAGATCTGAAGCATAAGAGACTGATCAGCGCGACTGATGGAGCCGTGGAGTGAATTCACATACCGGGATGATGCTTAGACATGGTGGTTAGAGGTTAACGTCGCTGGCGCTCGAACTCGACGTGGGGAGGGTTACATACAAGAGAGAGCTCGATGACCGTGTGGTTATCTTAGTAAGCAAAGATTGAGGGGCACTTGGCACAGTGGTAGCGCGCATGCTTTGCATTAATGTCGCAGGTTGCATGAGGTCGAGGGTTCAAACCCCTCAGTGTCCAATTTTTTCTTCTCGATTTTTAGCAACGATACCAGGTAAACCGTAAGGCTCCAACCATATAGTTTACATATACTTTTTTACTGTATTTAAACAGTATATGTAAACTATATAGTTGTAAACAGTTTATATATGGTATACGGTATTCGTAGATGGTTGTTCGCAGAGAGCACGACTGTCACGTCAAACCCGGCACTTCTTGCACGTAGCTTCGATGATAGTACACACGAAGTCCGTTGCATACTTTCCGCGGCGAACGTGAAGGCGTTCCAAGCTGTCGCAACAATTCAAGACGGGGAAAGTGTGTCGAAGCGCCGCGTCGACTCGAGGACGGACTTCGCTTTGTAGCAGGCTCGTGATCAAGTACGACACGTTCTATATTCGCGTTTTCGTGGGCGAGTGCAACGGCTTGCGAAAGATGACTACGTTCATCCAGCCCAGTGAGCAGTCGCGTAGTACTCCACTGCTCAGACGGTAATAGTCGCCGCGGGCCCCGCCACCGCCGCCGCATCGTAAACCCGTACCAAGGGCTCATAAATAGATTCGACTGAGGAGGTGAGAATGAGGCCGCGAGGTAGTAGACCGGAATCGCACAACATGAACGATATTATGGTCTACTGTCCGAGTCGTCACGAGATTGTTGGCAGTGAGGCCTTGAGGGCCGACTACTCTTCCGTAGTACAACTTGGTGGACAGAATCGTCAAGCCCACTTGCGCAAGCCCCGACAACCGTTTACGAAAACCATATACTGTATACTAAACAGTTTACAGTGTAATACACCAGAAAAGTATTTAAACATATACAGTAAACAGTTTAAACAGTTTATATACAGTATTTACACTATATGGTTGGAGCCTTAGTAAACCGTAATAAATCGTCTAGGTTTCCAAGTTTTGAAAGCTCAGACAAACATTCAAGATCTCATGTATATGGTGTAAAGTATGGAAGTTGTCTGAAGTGAAATGAAAGTCGAATAGCTCTGCCGAAGGAAGAGCTCTAGTTTACCGAGACTAGGATTATCTCGTAAAGTCTTCATTTCAACCAACCTCTGGGCTCAACGCCAGTGATTTTGTAGAGTATGGCAATACGACTTTTGTAATTTGATGTTCCTGGAAGTCGTATTATGTCGGCCCCATAATGCGCGCATCAAACGGTCAGCTATACTGTAGATGAATTTTCCTCGCATGATAGTGCAAAGCTGACCTTCAACGTCTATAGAAGACTATAAAAGTCAATGACGCGAAGGGGTCGTCCTGGAGCCTTATTGAGTCTCTGTGGCAGTTGATCATTAATAGAGAGCATACCTATATCTTCGACAGTCTCTTCTGCACATCCCGCCTGTATCCATTCGGTGACATGCCTCTGTTCAGCGGATCTAGAGAGAACACGCGTGTACTTTAGTCGAGCAGAGTTTCGGAGGTGAGGCATCTTCTTCCTCACGACCTCGTTGTGAAACAGAAGCAGATCGTCGCGCGTTTCGAGGTGGAAGACGAACATGTCCAGCCCTGAGAGTGCATGTGTAATAGTGTCGATGGTTGACCAATCCGTGAAGCCAATGACGTCGGAGACAGGAAGACAGCTCTCCCAGGTGAAGTCGAAGCATATGACCTGTACTCGTTTTGCATGCTCCACCGTTCGTGGTGTATAGCATACGCGCACGCTTGCGGTCAAATCTACCCGGTTATGAGTCGCCCAAAATTCTGTTGAAGTATGAGTGACATTTCGTCATGCTAAGCAGTGCGTGCGCTGACCTGAGTAATCTGATTCAGTTCTGGCCCAACGGACTGATCTCATGGCCCAGTTCGGATATCTGGTACCGTCGATGTATTGAACTAGCGCAGACCCGAGACGACACATTAAGCCAGCTTCTTCTCCATTTAATCGATCTGCTCTGGTTGGGGCCAGTAGGATAGAGAGCCACGTAGAGGCGGCATTATCTGAGCAACCCTGCAGAGAGTAACTGATCTCTCGGTCGTGGAGCCGTGGCGTAGCTGTGAGATATGAGGTGACGGGTCGTTTGTTATACCCTGCATCCCGCTTCCAGGCTAGTGCTTCAAAGTCTACGAAGTACAACGTGGGAAAGCCTTGGAGCATCTGGAGAAGGTCTGCAAAGGTACGGAAGCTCAAAGCGAGGAGCTTCAAGTTGGTTATACCATGCGACATCCAGCTTAGGAGAGGTTTCGGTAGCATATCGTGGACGTTCTTCATTGTTTGCGAATTAGGCAATGGTCCAAGGACTTCCAATGAAATATTCCAGGGATATGATTGGGTGACCACCTGTAGTCGCGGTACCAAAATTGAGCAGAAAGTATGGACCCAGGGTGGACTTGGCCCCTCCGTAACATCCAAGGAAAGTTTGACTTCTCGTATGTAGCTCGCTACACGACTACGCTCGGAAAGCGTGAAGGAGCCGAGGGCGTTCACATCTGAGCGATCTCGAAGGGTTACATTCCAGAATATTCGCGGTTGCATGAGATACGCCCACCGACGACAAACGAGCGATATTGATGATAATACACGTTTGTTGCCGCATGATGTGTAGATATGGGCAAGGATAACGTCAAAAAGCTCGGGTGGGATGTCGGCAGCTGTAGCAAGATGACTGTGATCTTCTTGGGATGCCAGATCCAACACATTTTTATGTCGTTGCGCTACTTGCACCCAGCCACGCTGTTTTCTCGTGCGCGGCCCAGGACCAAAGACATCGAAACGTGGTTTCACGGAGGGAAACGCTTTCCATTCGTCATAGTTTGGTTCATCGACCGGGTCCCAAGGGGATGACCAGTAACGCAGAACCTGCTCATCGCCGGTGTGGTTCGTCGGTGTATCATGCAGATAGCCTTTCCACAACCACCATTCAAGAGGAATATCAAGTTGTGCGACTGAGGATTCCATGATCTGCACAGAGACCGTCAGTAATCTTGACAGAAAGAGAGGGAGAGAAGAGAGGACTTATTGACACGTACGTCCTTCGCTGAGCGGGCTTGAAGAGGCTGAAGCGCCTCATTACTACGGGTTGCTCACCTCTTTAAGAACGACGGTCTTGATTGGCTCTACCCCTGCGGGATCATTACAGAAACCTTATCGTATTGTCGCGGCGATGTAAAGCGGCAGACACGGCACATAGACCCTATGGTGAAAGGCACACAGGGTCCTCAACAAGGACTTGTAACACGGAAGAAGGTCTCTCACGAGCCAGATCAAGGCTAACTGCAGACACACCTCTCTTCCCCAGAACATGGAAGTTGTGTAGGGCAGCCGGGGTCGACCCTCACAACCTAGACGCGGGACGTTGGCTGGATATAGGTTTGGGCTGTCATGAGCTATTGTTCGGAGGATACTGAATACATGAACACATTATCATTCTAAGCGACGTACGGGAATTCAACCCCCGTCACGCCAGGGTCCAAGAGCGGGTTCAGCGAGGCGTAGCATGGCGCTGTATGGCACGGTTTGTATTGACTACTTGACGATACCCGCAGAGGCTATGCATGCGTCGTGGGCTAAGCGTTTTCTGACGCAAGAACGTGCTATGCCATGTCAGCTGCTATCGGCGGTGCCCGAGGGTTTACTGACTTACCGCAAAACCTCTAGTACTGTTAAGTTAGTTCGAGCAAGACCATCGTACTTGCGCGACCCGAATACACGTAGCTCTGAAAATACCAAGGGTCACCGCCATTGCCTCCGGCCGCTGATGAGACAGAGCGAGTCGTGAATTCTCAAATTCAGCTGTTCAGGAGTCAATATTGTATTGGGAACGTGCCCGAGGCGGTTCAACAGCCACCGGCTCAATGAGAGGATCCGCTTAGCCTAGTCAGAAGCTTGGTTATCCGGAAACCTTGTCGACTTATGCGTGAGTTCCTGATACTGTGATTGATGTAATATGTGAAAGTGAACTTCTCCCGGAATTATGTAGCTGGAGAGTGAGAAGCAGCAGCGCAGAAGACTGGAAAACTTGATGGATGATACAGGGGAGATCTGCTTGACTATTCGACCAAGTTGCCTTGAAACACAAAACGTGGGCTATGGCCGCACTCCGGAAATCTAACAGCTGAAACCCGGAAACATATAGCCAGGGTTGCAAAGATTGCGTCCGAATATAACATACATATCGTTCTAAATGCAAACAATATGATATAATTGACTGCAACAACTCTGGTCAATCGACGGGCACTCACTGGATACTGCGCTATCATGCTGCGCCGTCGCACCCCGAACTGTTACGGAGATCTCCGACTATCCAAGTCCTTTACACAGCGCAATTGACACGAAATTGGTAGCCGAGTACAACGGGTATGAGGGTACGCATGCAGCGGGCTGTAAAGCGGGAAGTGGGACTTGTTCAAGAACATGCTAATCCGAGCTTCGCGTAGAGAAGCGCGCGGACAATTGAAAGAACACGTGCCAGTGTCGGCTCAAGTTCAGACTACAAAGTCTGTAACTGTCTCTAAAATCCAAACAGAATCCTAAGAAATCAGAGATGATTCAGATCTGTTTCATGCAGAGCAAGATTCTTGCTAAATTGGAGTACGGGGCATCCCTGAATGGGGTCAATACGCAATATATACCAAGATCAAACTATCTAGCAGCGGTACTTGCGGAGTAGTCGAATTGTGAGACTATTGCTATCCACAGGGCCTGGGGAAGTGTCATGGACCAAATATGATCCTCAGTCGTAGCATTACAGTTCTCATCGACCAATGACATACAGAGGTAAACTGAGAGGTTTATGAATCATGTCCACAAGAGACCTTGTAGCGATCCAGCCAGCTGGATGCACGTTAGACGGTAGACACTGGCTCCATCTGCGTATGTCCAGTTGAATAGAGGCTACCATCGAGTGCCGAAGAAAACGGTAGTGCGCCCTCTTTGCTGCAAGAGCCGTTTGAGCGTTCACTGTGTAAGCGTGCAGGTAAGACAGGAATGTTATCGTCAGCGACAAGACCTCTGGTATTATCGACGGTCTTGTGTAGGTTGATCATCATGCGTGATAACATCGTGGAGGAGACGCTTCCCATGCCGTGAGCATGAGACGTCAACACTCTTAAATGACAATGACTTACTTGCCAGTGATAAACCCTACACATCCTTGAAGCGTGTCCTAGATATGTTCGCCACTAGGATCAGCGTGCGGATGCTTTCAAGAAGCCTTAACATACCGGAAAGACCTACTTCGTTGATGAGTGACGCAGAGAGAAACAGAGAGAACGTGACATACGAAGAATGTGATCAAGTTCGCCAGGTTGAGGCAAGTCACGGTGCTGCGGGTGCGCCTTAAGCACGAGGCTATACAGCTGCCCGGTATTCCAACTTACACGTAATAGATAGCACCTGAGAACCAGGTGAGTTTCGAACTTTGGGAGCTCGAGTAAATTGCCCTTACCATCGCGTAACATCAATACGGATAGGTTACCACCTCCGAAGTTCGGCCCGCGGATAGCGACGTACGTTTTGAGGATAGTGAGTACGAATATCAGGATATCGGCTCCAATAATGCTGGCCCATCCTACCACATACTCTGCTGTCGATGTTAGCATGGTTCGACCGAGTCTTCAAAATAACTTGACTTAGTCCGGTTTCCCTACAATATCTCAATGATGAACAAATGAGTTAGGCGATCCGTCCAAGTACTCACGAAGGTGAGAATATGTGACATCCCGGGCTCAGGACGACAGTCGAGGAATCACTGCCCGAGAATCCCCACTGCAACGAGTTCAGGGGTCAGTGGACGCAATGCGACGCTCAAAGAGCGGGTTCAATTCACCGATGCAGCACCAATCATTCCAACTAGCATGGCGATGCCTAATACCAAGATTCGTTTGTCTCGGCCATAAAGGGCATAGAGCCTCAGGAACATGCTCACTGTTCGGTTCTCTTATCAGTGTTGTGTGGCGTATGATACAACTGATACCCACAAATGACTATAAACTCGATCACGCCCGTTGTAACCTGTCTGTACATCGAAAACGCAGTGCAACTGTCATAAAGTATTACACCTGATGAGCTGTTGGCGGCATTAATGCCACCCAAGGCACGAACCTCTAAGGCACGAACTGGTAAACGCTGAATCTCCATGACGGGTATATAAACACATACCGCGATTGACTTCCATGGATAGAAGGTGGCAAGCCAGCTCGAACTCTACACATCGCAACTAAGCGTTTGTGACACTACAAAATAGAAGGGGGGGGCATGACTTACGGAGAGCAACACCACATACCGATTAACGAGATAAATTCGCGATCCCGCGAGTCGCCATCGTGACCAGACGAAGCGTTTCTCGTCGTCGAACGTGATAAGATACTCATACAAAGTAACAGCTATAACGTGTTATTGCGGGACCGCACTGCAAGATCGGTCCTTGAACTCACCGATGCTGGCGACAAATATATAGTTTTGTGTGGTCCTTGTAGATGAAGTTGTATAAGATGCACAAGTCTGCCAAAATGTGGAACGTACAACTGAGAATGTACTGAGACATCCATGACAATAAAGAAGGTAGAAATTGACGGAAAGCAATCGATGCTTCAAGGAGAGACGTCTTCTCCCAGCGCATAGTTATATCTGAATGGACCGTATCCATGATTGAAGTATCGAGACAAACAGGGAAGAGCGTACTCACGGAGGAGGAAGCCTCAGCGGGACGTAGGGTGTCACGGGTATTTCGTATTCGATCCCATCTCCTGTTATAGCGACGGTGGCATTGCATAATTCAGAAGGAGCCCTTTGCAGCCGAACTTCAGCATCCAGAGAAAAGACTATACCCCGTTTCATAGCATGATGGAGATCATAGTTCAATCAATTCACCTAGACCTTGTGGAAGATTTTCCATACCACGACCATAACTAAGACGGCGGCTGCATATGTAACCTGTGAGGACGTTGATCGAAGACGTTCGTCGCGATTGACGGTTCAAGCGGGTCACAGAGCGTAGCTCGCGGATGGTATTATCGCGCAATACCACTGATACTTGTTGAATGTAACAGCGCAGGGGGAGTGATGTCTTCTAGCTGGCAGATAACTGGTCTCGCTATGAATGAACATCATCAGCGCAAAACGTAAAGAAGCGATAGTTACCCCTGTCAGCCCGCTCTGACAGGCTGAGATGGGGTGGCTAGAGGGTCGTGCATATACCAGATGATCATGATGATGCTAGAGAAATCAGCGACGACTCGACTTCGTAGCTCAGAAGAGGCAAAAGGTCTGGTGCGGCAGCTGAGGCGCACAAAATTCACGTGGCATGTTCTCACGCCACCTTCTACCCTGGCAAGGCGGCTCAGCAAGCGACCCAATCCGCACATCGAACCCCCGCTCGAGCTAGAAGAACGCTCATCATGTTAACTAGTGCTGAAATCTAAATTAATGTGCGCGAAAACTCTACCAGCCTTGAGTCTCTTGTCTATGTGCACTTTCCAGCTTTGCGGCCACAATCGATATCTATATCACTTACTCGATCACTAATCAAGCCTTCGTGTGATGCTCGAGAGGGTGTCTACATCTTGTCAGTCTGGTTTATCAGGTCGAGCCGTAAAGCTGTTGCCACTTAAACAGCATATCAAGGAAAGGAGCCGTCGTCCACAGCGCTATTCAATGTCTATCACGCTTGTATGCAGGGATATTCATTGAGGGCTCAAGGACTGACGGCGATTGAAAGGTGTGGATTGACACTATGTGTCTTCAAAAGCTCGATGCGCCTCACTAATGAGTGCTACCTTACAGCTTTGTATTTGTCACTCCAATGATTCCGCTACTTATTGTTTTGTTACTCGTTTACTATACAGATGATCGAGAATGAGACAATACAAACAATGAGGTCGGTGGCCCTGGCCCGGTGAAGGCACTAGTAGCGAACAAAGCACCGACCTCCATAAACTCAGCTTTCAGAGCCTCGCTGCTTCCTCGTTTTACTCCCAACTACTCTACCTAGCGGTCTCTAGTGTCCTCCACCATAGAACCAAGGCGTCGCTGCTGTCCAAATGCCGCGTTACTCAAAGGTATGGCCAGAGTCATTTGATCTGCTCCAAATATTGTCTGACGCACTTTGCATGTCCGCAGCAAACCGAAAATACAGTGACTGCTAGAGGTGTCCGCCGCAGTGGACGACGCCGTATCCCACACCATCTTTCTATTGCAATTCCACCACTCCTGCCAACGCCATCCACTCGGGTCCTCTCTCCGTCTCGTCCAGTTCTGAATGCTCTAGAATCGAACGGCCGGACCGCTCCACGCGCCAGTACTCCTTACACCTCTGGCGACCATGCACTGACTGCCTGGTCACAAGGAGTTCGTGTTTCTGCTATCCCGATCGACCCTGTCTTGCTGTCCCCTGCTGCTGATATTCCTCATAACCCATCCTGCGTGCCATCCTTCTGTGCGACGCATTCGGCGCCCAATCATACAGAGAGCAATCATACAGAGAGCAATCATACAGAGAGCATCACTTTTCAGGTTTGCTCGCCGGAACGACCCGAACTTGATGATGCAGAGAACGCGATGCCTCAGGTCCAGTGGCCGCCTGAGGAACCAGGGAAAAGCTGGAATAGCTATGTTCCGCGGACTCCCATACCGATTCGACTCAGAAATAACACCGCCGACCAACCTGAGAGGCCTTTGAACCCAATCGCGCCGACGAGCGGATGGAGACGGTCTACTCGATTGAAGATTGCGCAAGAGGCTGTTGCTGACCAAATGGCCGTGGCTCATGTCGCTACAAGCTCTAAGGTGAATACATTCTAAGACATCTCCTGTGCCCGTGTCGCAACTCAAAATCCCACAGAACGTGGTGAATAGGTCGGGCTCAAAACGCGATGAGGCTACGGGAACCAAAAGCGAACATTCCACGTGCTTTTATCGTCGCTGTCAGGTCAAAAGCAGCGATATACGGACGCTGACTCGTCACATGGATATTCACTTCCCGGCGCGTTTTCAATGCAAAGACTGCGGTAAAAGATTCACTCGGTCGATGCGTACTCTCAAACATCAACACAATAACAGACATGAGCGCGTTCTCAGCCAGGTCCCGTATTGGCAAGACCCAAAGTACAAGCGCGATCTCCGTCGCCCGGAAGAAGGCCATTATATCTGGACTCATGAAGCATTCGAGCAGCAAGATCTGCGTTGGTATTACGATCTTCCGGAAGACTGGGAGGAGTTGTAGAGGGCTGGAAACTCGACGGTATTAAGTTACTTTGCACTCTCATGTAACGACTGGTTTTTGATACAAGTGCCGCATCAACTTCCGATTCGCAATGACTGCCTTTCGCACGTAAGATCATGAGATAAGCACAGGCATCAATTCCTGTTAGACGATGTGTACCGAGTGTTTCACACGTAGACTAGGACTTTGTATATCACGACAGAACTTTGTGAACATTTCATAGGGCGTGCATGGACGACCACTGGGTGAGCAAGTCAGTATGAAAATGTCCAGTTACAGTACGATCAGCATCTTGATGCATCGTGCGAGCACTATCTAGAGAACTTGCTAAGATAGAGGAAAATTGTGTGCAGCAGTGCAGCCAGGCGGACTGTCACGTAATTTACGTACGTCGTAGTACGCAAGGTGGGAAGTGTTTTTCAGATGCTCGATACATCTTCTAACATATATTTCCTCCTCATCTCAATCCCTGGTAGTATATCGGTTAGTACACGCGCCTGTCATTAATTAGGACGCGCGAAAGCGGGGTTCGACTCCCCGCCAGGGAGTTTTTGGCTTTATTTTAGGTGGTCAAGACGTTTGCAGAGGCGAATGTGAATTTTTTAGCCCGGAAGATGTAAATTTCCATGCGCGGGGATCGAATAGGCGGACGCGCCTATGTAAGCGCTCAAGCGGTCGCGCATCATGACGCGCGCCACATTTCTCACGACCTTCACGACCTGTTCCACTGCCAGTGCGACCTGCAACGAGCTCCTTCCTTCTCTCTTTCCTTTCCAACAGGATAGCTTTGGTATTGGCCCCTCCTTTTGCTGCTCTGAAACCCTTGACGTACGGTTCGCCTTTCAACTCGCTGCTACTGGGACGTGGTACATGGTCTAGGGCCGCGAGCTCTAAAGTGGTCGCGTCGTATAGTCTCGGTGCAAGTCCAGTCTAAACCTGAAGACGCAAGATATAAGCTCTCTCGGAATGTCACCTTCTAGGGAAAACAGTCAAGAGGATGTGGATGTGGTCGAGATGAAGAAGGCTATGGCGACGGGAACGAAAGAGACTCAGAACTCGGCAGCAAGTGAGTTCCGTCAGCGTGCTGATACGAACTACCAGCCTGATGTGTCGTAGTTCCTTCCATTGTATGTTACTGCATTGCGTCTATTCTTATGACCGTCGTGAACAAGGTCCGTACGCAATCAGACCGTCTCAGACGCACAGAGCTCACAAACACTACACCCAGTTCGTGGTCTCCGGCAGGTCGTTTAACATGAATTTTCTCCTGTTGTGTATACAGTCGACGGTTTGCGTGTCGTGCGTGGCATTTGTGAAGCTCCTCGGAATCATCTCGTTCAGGGAATTTTCCTCCAAGGACGCCAAGGCGTGGTTCCCCATTAGCTTCTTGCTCGTGAGCGTCATCTATACCGGCTCCAAGAGCTTGGTGAGAGCTGTCAACTTTGTCTTGACGCCAAATCGGACTCAACGTATCCCGCATAGCAATACCTCAGTATACCGGTGTATACTATCTTCAAAAACCTTACTATTATCCTCATTGTGAGCGTTTCAGTCTATACATGGTCAAGACTATTCTTGACAATGCTACTCAGGCTTATGGAGAGGTCTTCTGGTTTGGCGGACGCGTCACTGGTCTCACTCTTATCGCGTTCTTTTTGATGGTACGTCTTTGACTGAGTCTAAGGACGGCGCGTCTTAACTTGGAACAGGTAGTCTCATCGGTGATAGCTGCATGGGCAGACATTAGCGATGCCTTGACTGCGAATGACCCTGCGGTCTTAGAGGGCGAAAGCTGGGCTACCACGGTGACGGGCGTTGTGTCAAGAATCAACGTGGGCTACTTTTGGATGATGGTGAACTGTTTGACAAGTGCTGCATATGTGAGTGAAGACACTACTCAACTATGCAGACACCGCTCACGCGACTACGAACAGGTGCTATCGATGCGCAAGAGAATCAAGGCTACTGGATTCTCAGATTGGGACTCGATGTTCTACAATAACCTCTTATCGATTCCTGTGCTCGCGTTCTTCTCGCTGATCGCGGAGGATTGGAGCGCTGCAAACTTGGCGCGCAGCTTGTAAGTTTGTGCTTCTTCATCGGCGCGATGGTAGAGTGCTCAGCGTTCACTAGCCCCGAGGAGACGCGCAATTTCCTCTTGTTCGCGATAGCGTTCTCTGGTGCGGCAGCTGTGGGAATCTCGTACACTACCGCCTGGTGCGTACGGGTCACGAGTAGCACGACGTACAGGCAAGTGTCCAACTCCAACGAACGTGTGTAGCGATACTGAGCCTATGTTCGCATGTTCAGCATGGTTGGTGCGTTGAACAAGCTGCCAGTGGCGGCATCAGGCATGATCTTCTTTGGGGATGCGATCACAGTGGGGTCTGTATCTGCAGTCGCAGTGGGTTTCTTCGCGGGGCTGGTGTACGCTGTCGCGAAGAACAACCAGAAGAAGGCTGAGAGCGCAAGCCAACCAGTGATCATACCGATGGCCCGGAAGACGTAACGCCTTTGGGGCAGCTTCTTGCCCGCAGCGGCTCCTTGGCGGCGATGTAATGTGCATGTGGATTGTAGACGTATGTTAACAGGTATATATACAGGATATAATTACAGCGATGCAGCCGGGGTGGGGTTCGGTCTGGCCGACAATCGAGGAGGAGGATGACCTGCATGCAGTGCGAAGAGGAGCCTTGCCACTCCGATAGCAGGCTGATAGCAAGGTTTTTGGACAGGCACAATGACGAATTGTCGAGCTCTTATTGCGCGGTTATAGGAGGAGATGCTTCTTCTGAGGCTTTCCGGAGACAGCCCTGAGGTTATATTTTGTTCTGCGTTTTCCTGATGGCGATATGGCTGGTGAGGAGATTCTGAGGGCTCGCTAGGGTCCCACCACCGTAATGCAGGCGGATACTGTGCGGCAGGTCCGCGCTATCGCCGTAATCGCAGCCAGGGAGTAGCGGGTCGACCGGATTGAGCAGGGAGGATTGAAGCCGCCGCTGCGAATGCTATCATCACGGTCATTGCCGCCCATGGGTCCTATATGAGCCCGTCCTCTCGCTCCTCCCGTCTCTCTGTTTGCTCTCCATCCCCGCTCGAGCTCACCGTCCGTCCCGTCGAGCACGTCGTCGGCCGTCTCGTCGGCGTCAGTTCCCCGTACCCCGCATTCGCATATTCGTTTATCGCGCGCGTGCGCACACTTCGATTAGAATCCGAGTATCAGAGTCATTCCCTGTCATCGATCTCGTGTTATTTTCCTCCTCTCCCCTCGACATCCATCATGGCGACCTCAGGCGCAGCACAGTCTCTCCATCCGCCTCGTCTGGCACCTATCTTCGCCGGGACGCCCAGTGCGCCCGGCACGCCTGTGCACTCCATTCAGACGATGCGCAGGAAGTCGGCGGGTCATTCGGGCCCGTTGACCAAGATCCTCGTAGCTAACCGTGGTGTACGTGTTTATTGTCTTTGAGAGGTTTGTTGACCCTCATCTGATTTCTATGACGCGTCTTTTTATCATGACATCAGGAAATCGCTATTCGTGTCTTCCGTACCGCGCACGAGCTCGCGATGCACACCGTCGCGATTTACTCATTCGAAGACAGGCTCTCTGCTCATCGTCAAAAGGTAGGGTTTATTGTATTTGTATGAGGCTGTCGATTTACGAATGATACAGGCCGATGAAGCGTACCAAGTGGGCAAGGGTCTGACGCCAGTCGCCGCGTATCTCGCTCAGGAAGATATCATCAGGATCGCGCTTCAACACGGCGTGGACATGATCCACCCTGGGTCAGTCAAAGCGCATATATGATGCTCATGCGCTGATCTTTGTCCACGACTAGCTACGGTTTCCTGTCTGAGAACGCCGGATTCGCGAAGAAAGTCGAGCAAGCAGGCTTGGCATTTGTTGGTCCCAGCCCCGAGGTTATCGACGCTCTCGGAGATAAAACTAAGGCGCGTACCATTGGTATGCATCCATATCAACGCGCATATATGCACTGCTCATTGCGTTAAAACCAGCCATGAAGGTCGGCGTACCAGTTGTTCCCGGAACCCCAGGTCCCGTTGACTCTTATACGGAGGCCGACGCTTTTATCCAGGAATACGGGTTCCCGGGTGAGTAACTTGGGCTGTTTTCGATATTTACTAGAATTCAAACCCAAAGATGTGTTCTAGTGATCATCAAGGCCGCTATGGGTGGCGGAGGTCGTGGTATGCGCGTCGTTCGCGAACAATCCGACTTCAAGAACTCCTTTGAGCGCGCGGTCAGCGAAGCCAAGTCTGCATTCGGCGATGGTACCGTCTTCATTGAGCGTTTCTTGGAACGTCCTCGTCACATCGAAGTACAACTCCTCGCTGACGCTCAAGGCAACACTATCCACTTGTTCGAGCGTGACTGCTCCGTGCAACGTCGTCACCAAAAGGTCGTAGAAGTTGCTCCCGCGACCCACCTTCCGGAGGAGGTCCGCCAGGCTATTTTGAGTGATGCTATCAAACTCGCGAAGAGCGTCGGCTACAGGAACGCCGGTACTGCTGAGTTCTTGGTCGACCAGATGGGCAGACATTACTTCATCGAGATCAATCCTCGTATTCAGGTCGAGCACACCATCACTGGTACGCGTGAATCGCTTCTCTGCGTCGATCTGATATTTACACGCATGTGATTCATAGAGGAAATTACGGGCCTTGATATCGTGGCGGCCCAGATCCAGATCGCTGCAGGCGCGACTCTCCCTCAGCTCGGTCTCACTCAAGATGCCATCACCAAGCGCGGATTCGCCATACAATGCCGTATCACCACTGAGGACCCTGCCCAGAGCTTCCAGCCGGACACTGGTAAAATCGAGGTGTACCGTAGTGCTGGTGGAAACGGAGTGCGTCTCGACGCTAGCTCCGGTTTCGCGGGTGCCCAGATTACGCCACACTACGACAGTTTGCTCGTGAAATGCACAGTCAGCGGTACGACCTACGAGGTCGCCCGTCGCAAGATGCTCCGCGCACTCGTGGAGTTCCGTATCCGTGGCGTCAAGACCAATATCCCCTTCCTCTTCCGCCTCCTTACCCACGATGTCTTCATCGGCGGTAAGACTTGGACTACTTTCATCGACGACACGCCGGAGCTGTTCAAGCTCGTGCAGAGCCAGAATCGTGCCCAGAAGCTGCTCGCATACCTTGGCGACCTCGCCGTCAACGGCAGCTCTATCAAGGGTCAGGTTGGCGAGCCCGGTCTCAAGGATGACATTGTTGTCCCGCCCTTCCAGAACCGCGAGACACCTGATGGTCCTCCGCTCGATGCGACTATCCCCTGCGAGGTTGGCTGGCGCAATATCATCGTCGAGCACGGCCCTGAGGCTTTCGCCAAAGCCGTTCGCGAGTACCCTGGCGTGCTCATCATGGATACCACTTGGCGTGATGCGCACCAGTCGCTTCTCGCGACGCGTCTGCGCACGATCGACATGGTTAATATCGCGAAAGAGACCAGCTACGCGCTCGCAAATGCCTATAGTTTGGAGTGCTGGGGTGGTGCAACCTTCGATGTTGCCATGCGCTTCTTGTACGAGGATCCGTGGGAGCGTCTCCGTACCCTCCGCAAACTTGTCCCCAACATTCCCTTGCAGGCACTTGTCCGCGGTGCCAACGGTGTCGGGTACACCAGCTACCCTGATAATGCTATCTACGACTTCTCGAAGAAGGCCGTTGAAAACGGTCTGGACATCTTCCGTGTCTTCGACTCCTTGAACTACATTGGTAAGTGCTGACATCCTTCGAAAATTTACGTCACTGACACGACTTGCTGCAGAAAACGTGAGAGCCATTTATATGTTTTTTTTTTCATACGATCTAACTAATGGCCTATATAGATGAAGCTCGGCATTGACGCCGCTAAGAAGGCTGGTGGTGTCGTTGAGGCTGCCGTCTGCTACAGTGGCGACGTCGCCAGTCCCAAGGAGACAAAGTACACGCTCCAGTACTACCTCGACTTCGTCGATCAGCTCGTCAACGAAGGCATCCACGTTCTTGGCATTAAGGACATGGCTGGCTTGCTCAAGCCCGAGTCCGCCAAGATGTGAGTGACGTTCACTTGTGCTCAGGAACAGCGTATCATATTAATGAAACTATAGTCTCATTGGTGCTATCCGCAAGAAGTACCCCGACCTCCCTATCCACGTCCACTCCCATGACACCGCGGGCATCTCGACTGCATCGATGCTCGCTGCGGCGGCGGCTGGTGCTGACGTCGTTGACGTCGCCATCGACAGTACGTTCTCATCCCTCACCACGATGTGCAGGTCGGCTCATATCTCCGTCAGGCATGTCTGGTCTCACCTCGCAGCCACCCATGGGTGCTATCTCCTCTGCCCTTGAGCAGACTGGTCTTGGAACTGGCATCCGCTACGCCGATGTCCAGGCCCTGAACTTGTACTGGAGCCAAGTGCGCATGCTCTACGGCTGCTTCGAGGCCAACGTCAGGGCCTCCGACTCTAGTGTATTTGACCACGAGATGCCTGGTGGTCAGTACACGAATCTGATGGTATGTGTATTAACTGCTTTTGCTGCCACGTCTGTATAACATTCGGCGTAGTTCCAAGCTTCGCAGCTCGGCTTAGGCACTCAGTGGACTGGTGAGTACTATACACAAATATTTACGATCATATGCTCATGCATACCCAACAGAGATTAAGAGGAAATACATCGAGGCCAATGAGCTGGTACAAGATACGTTTCTTCAACGAGAATACTCTATCTAACTTGTCCCAACAGTGCGGCAACATCATCAAGGTCACACCATCCTCTAAGGTCGTTGGTGACTTCGCCCAGTGGATGACTTCGAACAACTTCACCAAAGACGACGTCCTAAAACGTGCGGGCGAGCTCGACTTCCCGTCGTCAGTCGTCGAATTCTTCCAGGGTTACCTCGGGCAGCCTGTGGGCGGCTTCCCTGAGCCCTTGCGCACCCACATAATTCGCAACAAGCCAAGAATCGATGGCAGGCCAGGAGCCAGTCTCGAGCCCTTGGACTTCAAGAAGATCAAGGCAGAGCTTCGCGCTAAGTACGGCAAGCACATTACTGATGCGGATGTTACTTCATACGTGATGTACCCGAAGGTAACACATTTGAGTACGATTAGAAGAACTATGTTGTTGATTGCCGGTGCAGGTTTTCGAAGAGTATCAAAGCTTCGTTGAGAAGTTTGGCGATTTGAGGTACGTAGAGAGGCCCTTCGCTCGGAAAATAATCCTAACTTCTTTACAGCGTTATCCCCACTCGCTACTTCCTTGGCCGTCCCGACATCGGCGAGGAGATGCACATCTCCATCGAGCAGGGTAAGACCCTCATTATTCGCCTCATGGCTGTCGGTCCTGTTGTGGAAGGTCGCGCTCAGCGTGACGTGTGGTTCGAAGTCAATGGAGAGGTGAGTGGTGGGAGGTCGAGTGCACGATCCTGGATGCTTAGCGAGGGTTTTTAGGTCCGTGCCGTCTCTGTTGAGGATAAGAACTCTGCCGTAGAAACTGTATCGCGCGAGAGGGCTACCACCGATCCTGGATCTGTTGGTGCACCGATGTCCGGTGTTGTTGTGGAAGTTCGCGTGAAGGAGGGTCAGGAAATCAAGAAGGGCGACCCAGTTTGCGGTGCGTACCCCGTGTTATCCTGAGCTTCTCGTGCACTCGTGTACTGATTGAAACGATCTGTAGTATTGAGCGCAATGAAGGTATGCTTAGCCGCTTTTTACCCCAGAGCTGTAATCAACTTACTTCTTTTCCCAGATGGAGTCGGCAGTTACCGCCCCAGTCTCTGGGCACGTCAAGCGCGTTGTCGTTCACGAGGGTGCGTAATTCGTCATACATGTGGTCCCGCTTTGCTCATCCGCACTACAGGCGACTCTATCAACCAGGGCGACCTAGTCGTGGAAATCGTACACTGATATTTTCTCGACACACTCGGAATCAAACATCACGCATCTCTCTTATACGGGACCGTTGTACATTAGAAGAAAGTCAAGTTCTTGTTGTCGCACTATCATGTATTCGTCCAGAAGCAATTTCCATGTCTTATGTTCTTCAACGGTTCTTCGGCATGCTGCTTGGTTCTTTCTGGCTTTCGATGTGTACCCGGTGCCGGTTGTTGTGAGGATCAGAAGATGTTGGGGCACTCGCTCCTAACATGCACATTTGTTCGGGTCTCGGACCGACTACTTGAATCCCTAGCTCCACCTTTACTCGCGTCTTCTAACACCGCAGACCCAAGCTTCATACTCGTTGGGTAGACCAAAGATCTACATGAAAGAGCCCGACCGACAGTAGGTCTCAAGGTGGCTCAAACAAATCGATGTTTGTAAGGTGAGTTCTCGAGAATCATCCTTATAGAATCCAGCCTGACAAAGGTTTTCCCTCAGAGGTCCGAGTATGTAGTAAGTCCAGAACGAACACGCCTTGTTGACACGGCCATGGTACGATGTCAGTGTTTATTAACGTTTATTAGTGGTCTATAGATGGAGTCACAGCTCAAAAACTCGCCGGCGACGTCCGGAATCAATTGGGCTGAGCGCGAATCCTACAACTACAGCCCCAGATGCAAGTTTCTATATGCATTCTCATATCTCGCATCTTGTGTTATTGGCACGATCGATGAATGTTTTGATATAACATAGACTAAGCATAATCCTAGAGATGTCGGGATGTAGAGAACATGGAGATTTACAACAATGCAATATAGGTATAATTTACGACTGCATGGGCTGGGTTGCGTTCCGAAAGATGCCTCCTAAATTCGATTGCGTTATGACGAGGTGTACTGGCTTTGACGAACAAGCTGCATCCGGATAAGATAATATCGAATCGGGTGGCCTTACAGGCGGACCGATACGATGCGTTCACCGAATTGATGAAGGCCGTAAGTGTGGAGGCCGTAGGGTTGGAGACCGTAGGGCTGGAGGTTGTAGGGCTGGAGACCGTGGTGATGGGAACCAAGGACGACACCAGCTGCGCCAAGGTTCAGGAGCGAAGGGACCTGAACACCGGTGGCGATGCTGGGAGCAGCGAGGACTAGAGGTCCCTCTTTGGGCAGCACAGAGACAATGTTGGAGACCAACGTGGGGACCTGAACACCAGCCTCGACGCCTGCAGAAAGAGTCTCTGGTCAGCTGAAAATTAATATTGCGTCGGGGTCAAGTGACGTGCCTTGGGCCACGATAACGTCGGCTTTGAACTCGTTGGTAGCAACGAGGGCCTCAGGAACGGTGTTGACACCGATGAAGACAAGAGTCTTCTGACCGCAAGCGAGGTCGTGCTGACGAATGTGGCTAATGAAGTGCCTGAGGCCCTTGCCAAACCCGAGCCATATAGCCTGAACGTGATGCTCAAGCGCAGTGTCAAGGACGGCCTTCAACTCAGCACCAGCCTCCTCAAGCTTCCATCCCAAAAGATTGACACCGACGGGAAGGTGGTAGGGCAATGGAAGGCCACGCGCTTCGATGGCGGTCTTCACGGCCGTGAGCTCCCTTCGGATGCCAACGACACCGTCATAGCCTAAGGAAATATACAGTTAATGTCAAACATGCGACATGTAGTGTCTGGCAAATTACTGACCAGTAGGGATGAACCCGAAACCCCCACCGAGTGACGCGTGGATCTGAGGATGGGTCGCGTATTAGTGCTATTCAGCTCGAGCTAAGGATATATAACGTACCGCCAATGTAGCATTAGCCGCCTTCGCAAGAGGAGCACAGACTACAGGGACCTAATAATCTGAATAAATACCGGCTTGGAGAAATTATAAGGGACGCATACATCGACGTCTAGAGTCTTCTGTCAGCTGTTATATCCTGTAAGAAAGCACAGAACGTACCGAGAAGCTGCGTGAGAGGGGTGGCAATTGGCTTGACTGAGACGAAGGTCATTGTTGGTGCGGGAGGTGGTTTGAGGTGGCGAGCAGATATCTCCCCGTTCACTTCCACACCGTGACGAATTAATATAGTGCGCCCAATCCGCTCGGCTAAGCTGTGCATGTCGAAAATCTGGATCAGGCACTTGAATATAAATTCCGCCGCGGCTTTGTTTTCCGCAGACCGGGGATCGGGATTGGTGGCATTGCGGTGTTCATCGACTTGAAAGATCCACAAGGCAAGATGCCCAAGGCACACACTAGACTGCCAAATCAAGCATGGCTGTGAGGTATATCAATTTATATCGACCAATCTACTTGCCCTCGCGTAGGCTGTGGTTAAGCGTAGCTTAGCGGGAAGGTTGGTAGACTGTTGCGGCCAGTGGTCGAGTTCGAAGAGAGGTGGCGTCAAGCGCCGTGGGCGATCGATGATCGATGATATCGATGCACTTGGTCAGGATTAATGTTTTCGATCGTGAACAGTCTTCTCGCAGACCCGTCACCTCCGGAATCCTGTGTGTGCAGCCCCGATGTTGTTGCGAGTTAACGAAGGAGTATTTGTTAGTAACAGCTCATGATATTCGAACTGGCTTGCAACGAAGGTCGCTTGTTCTCGGCCCCTTCTCCTAGCTTACTTCGAGGCGCTGTAAGATCCTGCAGCCTGAGGACGTCCTCGATTACACCGGAGATGCGGCCTGATTGGCTTGTCTCCAAATAAAAAATTAGCTCGTGCGCCGACACGCTTACGGCCGATATGGGGTCGTACCACATCATCGTGCGTACCTTACTTCCTAGTGCGGCTTCGGCAATCGCATAATTCTTTCCTGCAGACGTCGAAGCATAATCAGAGACATAAGATTACACGTTCGTAATGACGATACGGACCTACACGCCGGATAATGGTTGCCTTGTACGCAGTGCAGTCAATGAGGCGAAGTGACCTTTGTGAAGAATTCGTGGGAATACGCACTCAGCTGGGATAGCAAGCTCTACGTCAACGGTCAGACCATTAATCGTCCTCCGTGGTCGTTGCAAAGTGCTTAAGCTCTTTGTCATGTTGCTTTCCGGCTTAGCCAATTTTCACCGGCATTTGTGAATTAGATGTCGCTGCGTACACGCAGTATTTTCGAATGCGAAGTTCTGTTGGAGCCTTCTAGTCAAGAAGTTGACTCTCAGCAACGAAGCTTGGATCACCTTAGCGCATTCAAGTCGAGCTATTTTGGCTGCAATCGTGCACGAGGCGGTACCCAGAGGTTATTCTTGTCGAAGACAGGGGCATCCAGATGTCTCTGATACAGCGTGGGGCCACCGAGTCACCAATCATATCGTCCAGAGTTACATACTGGAGCATGGCATGGCCATCAGTCCAGTTTCACTGGTTCACGTGTGGGAGTTGAAGATAATGAAGGAAAGGAAGAATCATGGAATAGGAAGTAAGTATGTGTTACACGTCCAGTCGTAGTCCAGGGTTATTATTGCTACAGAAGAATTAAGCTTGGTGGCATTCGTGGATGAGGTGCGTCAGCGCGTGAATACGCTGGTTTGTATCAGAGTGAATGTCCTTGAGAACGTCCTAGCGGCGAACGGATAAGTGATTAAGTAGAATATGAGGAATACGTAGTCCTTACCTTGACGTCCTTGACTTCATGAATCTCTCCGACACCCGTGCCAGCGAAGATGATGCTGTATTCTGGGGCACCCTGCTTCGTGCCCTCCGCGACACGCTCCTGAATCGTACGCATGTCGATGCCCTGCTCAACGTCATGCGTAATTTTGTTGCGCAAAGCGCGTCCGTCAACGCCCTGAGGCCAGCCGAGGGTGTTCCTAGCCTGATCGAATGCGGTCGAGCGGACTGTCTGTGTTGCGTCGGCGTTCAGCAACGCCTGCCGCTGTGAGGCAGAGAGCGAAGAGTCGGGGGTCAAAAGGAATCGAGTGCCCATTACTACACCCGATGCACCAAGGGCAAGGAAGGCGGCGACCTGTGCGCCGGTAGTGATGCCACCTGCAGGGAGTACAGGCGGACCGTCTTTGGGCAGTGCAGATAGGATGTTGGAGACCAGCGGAAACACGGGAAGGGCATCGCCGGCACCATGGCCCCCGGATTCAATGCCTGTAAGAAAGGAAACCCTCTTAGTAAATCCAGAACCAATACGTGAAATAAGCTCTGTCTACCTTGTGCAACAATCACATCCGCTTTGAGCTCGTTAGCAGCGACGAGAGCTTCTGCGACGGAGTTGACAACGATGAAAATGAGCGTTCTGTGTCCAGTGGTTGCGTCATGTTGCCGTATATGATTGACATATGGCTTGAAGTCCTTGCCCAATGCAAGCCATATTGCCTGCACATTACTCTCCAGCGCAGCGTCAAGCATGGCCGTTGCCTCCGGGCCCGCTTCGTCGAGCTTCCACCCCATATAACCGACACCGACTGGCAAATGGAATGCATGTGGAGTACCGCGAGATTCGAGAATCCCTTTCACAGTTGTGAGCTCTCTGCGAACGCCATTCGCACCGCCAAAGCCTGTAATACATTTTAGTGACTCTCTAAGGATTCGAAAGACGATACGAACCGGCGGGAATGAAACCAAAGCCACCGGCGAGAGAGACATGGATCTACCCAAGTACTCATGATGAGAACGTATTGAGTGCAGTCAGCGGATTACTTACAGCCAGGGTGGCGTTGCCTGCTTTTGCCATAGGCGCACAGACGACAGGGACCTAGAACGAATGTGAGTCTGAAGACATTGACATGATTGCGGGGTAGAAGTTCACATTAATGTCTATGAGAAGTGGTATCAGACGTTGCACTAGAGTCAAAGTGAGAATATAATACACACCGAGTAGCCGTGTAAGTGGGGTCGTGATTTGCTTCATGGTAGAGTTCTGAATGGTAGGAGGATGGGAAAGTTGCGCTCCTTGTCCGCTGTAGTGAGAATATAAGCCATACAACACTCGGCTCAGCTTTGCGAACAGAGGGCCTGGAATCGGAAATGACGATTCCGTGACGGCCTTCCTCGGGGCGCAAAGGGCGAGTGCTTCGCCCGCTGACCAGCGATCGGGAATATTGCTGCTCGTCGAACTCGGAGGTCGGAGGGCCTGGACAAATGGGGTACAAGTTAAACTATGCGATTTTCGGTGGAGTAAGAGTGGGAAATTATATATACGCCTGCCCCGCATCCCCCGTACTCAGACCTAGCTTCACTTCAGAGAGGGTGGTAGTTGGTTTGAACATTGTAGTTCGGGCGGAAGTGGCGTTTTAGGCGCCATGGACGACTCGAGGGCCTAGGCCGCGGTCCTTTGATCGCGAACATACATACCCTCACGAGCTCATCCACCCGAAACTAGTCCTGATGCTACTTTGAAGATCCTGACGTGTGCGGGGCACGCATCAACCTCTCTCAGGCTGATCGTTGACTTGTACGTAGCCCCAAGGGTACCTCTAGCCCGTACCGTTTCTCGGTCAACCTCAGGTAGTTCTTCGTAGTGTCCAGACATAATATCACATGTTGCGAACAGAGCCTCATTGACTGTTTGTACATGAGCTCTGATTGGCTTGTTCTGAGCCTCAAACCAGCTTACGGCCGACACGGTCGACGTCGTATCTAAGTTCTAGCACGACTTCGGGAACAGTCGTGTGCCATCCTCCTGCAATACACGATACAACGTCATTGCTCTCCTTTCGTACGAAGCGGGTTCGCAATTTGTTGCAGTAAAATTGACACTTGTATGTCCCTACGGCTCTGTCCCCGCGGTGGAAACAGATGAACTGGTAATTCTACCACAAGTAATCGGGCTCCTGTTTGACAACTTTGGGCTCGATGAAGATGCTCTCAATCGTTCGAAGGCGTTGCATGATATCCTGGTATAGCTCCTTTACGACCTCCTGGAACAGAGATGAGACGGGACCAATGAAACACAATGGATACACACCTGAGCTTCCACGAGGTCACGGCAGTCGGCCGCACCGATCCCTGCGAAGATGACCATATAATCGGACATCCCGTGTTGTACGGCCTCCGCAAGTTTTTCTTTCACTTCGGAGATGTCCTTGCCATTCTCAACATCCTCCACGAGTTTGTTACGTATCCCTCTCCCGTTTATCCAATTCGGCCACCCCAACTTGTCCCTCGCCTGATCGAAAGCCTTCGTGCGCACGGTAGAATTGGCATCGGCGATTAGAAGTGCAGCCTTTTGCGGCCCCGTATACATGCTTTCTGGAGTAAGTAGGAATCTGGTGCCCAATGCGGCTCCGCCCGCACCCAAAGCGATATAGCCTGCGATTTGGGCGCCGTTGGTGATACCACCCGCTGCGAGTACCGGAGGTCCACCAGGAGGTAGGGCGGCCAGAATCGAAGACACCAAAGAGTATGTGGGAGGTGCATAGTTGCCACCGTGGCCACCAGCCTCGTTCCCTGGGATGAGCATATATCAAATGAACACGGAGCGCGCTGAGAACATGAGACATCCGATGATTCGTACCTTGAGCAACAACGACGTCTGCGTTCCAGTCATTGACCGCAGTCAGGGCTTCCTCGACTGAATTGACCAGTATGAATATGAGGGTTTTCCGACCGGTGCTCTTATCGCTTTCGCGGACGTATTCTGCCCATCTCCCGAGGTTCTGACCAAACGCCAACCAAACGGCTCGCACGCCGGCCTGTAATGCAGCGTCCAGCATAGCGTGCGCTTCATCCACATCTTCTTCAAGCTTCCAGCCAAAATACCCGACGCCAACAGGTAGCCTGATTGAATAAGATTGTCCAGAGGACTTAAGAAGTGATCGCACTGCGGTCAGCTCTTCGCGTAATTGTCGCACAGTGCCGTAGCCTAGAATTTGCAGGCCTCAGGGTTGATACATGTGTATGAATGCACGGATGATATTTACCTGCTGGAACAAAAGCAAAACCACCACCATTGGTGACTTGAGTCTGATCCCGCTTGATCAGAGGCCATTCATGCGAACTGTGAAACGAGAGTTCCTTACCACAAGGTTTGCGGTTGTACCATAGGCCATGGGTGCGCACACCACGGGTACCTGCATGAGGATGACATGAGGATAAGAAGCGTATTATCTTCGCACGAACTAACTTGAATACCTGCAGCACAAAACATACATCAATTTGTGCGACTACACAGTCACCTGTGACGGAATTACTGACCCAGAAGCCTCGTAAAGGACGTCGTTACTCGAGCCATGATTATCTTCTCCGTGAAATGCTGATGACGGTGTCAACGAGAGAGTCCGAAAGCCTGCAGCAGGCGTTCAAAGGGGCTTTATAATTGGCAGTGCGCTCTATGACCTCCTAACACATATCTAATTTGGAAATTCCGTCATCGGGCGCGAAAGTACCCTGAACTCGTCCATGATTGGAGCTGCTTGAATTCTGAGAGAGAGTTGGATTCCGCAAGATATTGTCCCTTGAACACCATTCCAGCTCAAGATCGATACTTGGTTTGAAGTCAAGCGAGTCTAAACAGCAAAGCGTTGCTTCCGTTATGAGCGTCAAAAAGGCACATGGCAGACATTGGCAGTGTTTGCTCTTGTTTGGGCGCGTCCATCCTTGCAGCGTCCTCGTTGACTTCGACGACCATCTCAAAAACAGTTGCACGCCCACCATGGTAAGTCTAGTCCATCGTATATCATGCTAAGTCAAGTCTTTGATATTTTTATGATGGTAGCCTCCCCCAAAATCCAAAGGTGGCAAGATGCTGAGCCTCATTAACTGGAGGCTCAAGGTCACCGTTAATGACGGCCGCGCGTTCGTGGGCCAAATGCTCGCCTTCGACAGGCATATGAATCTCGTCCTTGCGGAATGTGAAGAGTTCAGAAGAGTACGTCCAAAGAAGAAACAGGGCGAGACTGAAGCAGGCCCGATGCAAGAGATGAAAAGGACACTTGGTCTTGTCATATTGCGTGGAGAGACTGTAGTCAGTTTGACAGTAGAAGGTCCTCCCCCGGTGGTCGATGAGGATAAAAAGAATGCGGTCAGTATCTCTCTCCATACACTTACCGAGATGGCTTTCTGACTATGCGTTCACGATCTTAGTTGCCGTTTGGACCTGGCCGGGGTATGCCTGCAGGCCGTGGCATGGGTATGATGCCTCCAAGTAAGTTCAACCCCCCGCTTTACGTAGTTTGTTCAATCATGCGACCTCTTGATGTAGTGGGGCCTCCCTCTCTTGCGCGCCCACCGATGCCATTCGCGCCCCCCGGCATGCCCGGTCCTCCTCCCGGATTCAGGCCTCCTGGCTTCCCTGGAGCGCCTCCGGGCATGCAGTTCCCACCCCCTCCAGGATTTGGTGGTCCTCCTCCCGGGTAGGTTCGCTCAGTCTGCGAAGATGAACAACTGCTAACCTCATGGCATGCTGCGGTCAGGTTCCAACCTCCTCAGTAGACGCCACGTCTGTTGTCATCAAGGCGCTGTATTTTACTGTTTGTTCATTATCACGATTGAGTTTTCGCTGACATTCGAATGAGGCCGTGTCAAGGACTTCTCGTCTGTTTAGTGTGCGTTATTCTTGTCAGACCCGCGTTGAACGCGGTTGCGAAGGTCGAAGAGAGGGTGGGGATGATGCTTAGTCTCCTACAATAAGGTTTGTACATAGGTCACGATGGCGGCACAAGCTCCGTGCCTCGAAACGCGCATCTTGTTTGTGCAATATGAACGACAGCTTGCATTGGACCCACTTCATCGACGCTCTGGTATTTTCGTGGTCTTATCTGTGTAAACGCGGATGATCCGAGTTTCGCTTCGCGAATTATTGTTGAACAGCACATTGCATGGCACCGCGCAGATTTGCCAACTACTCTACTACATCCTGTGAAGGAAGGCTTGTTCGTAGGTATAGTTCCCAATCTCCCCTATCATTGCCATCGATTGAGCTTACCTCCTTCATTCGTCCCCAGACCAAGGACATTACTTACGTTATTTGCACAAAGGTCGACTTTGCGCGCACCGGCAACTGGCGAATGCGAACTCGATCGAGCGCGGCATTTAGCAGTAGGAAGCGGGACGCCACCGTCGCTTCCAAATTGCGTGGAGGCTCGCGGTAAGCAACATGACCATGTCGCGAAGAACAAACACAGTCCTGCATGGCCAAACAGTACTATTCCGTGAGAATTGCCTATATTTTTGTTATGAACGGTTCGCTGATGAAAAATATCCTGTACAAATGCGGTTAGTGGGTAGGTTAGGGACGTCAGCCAGTGCAAAACTTGGCAAGACGGTCACCCCAATGAAAGTTGTCAATAAAGCCGCCGTGCTGCCAAACTGCGCTGTGGAGACCGCCCGATGCGACAAAATATTGAAGGACCTTTGGGCCCGCTGATATCTCATGTCAAAAAAGCTCAATCGCCTAGTCTTGCTCCATGCAAGAGTTCTGATAGGTACATTCATCTAACTCTAATCGAGGTTTCATTTTACATGCCAATGACGACGACCTCTCGGTAGGAATGACTTGCTTCTCGACAGCGACAGCAGACACAATCCAATGGAGTACTAGGAACAGAAGGGTAGCTCATGTTCTCTAGAGCGGGGCTGTGTTCCTGGGGTTCCATCAAGACTGCGTTCTCTTGGGGATGATATTCGCGCTTCCAACTTAAGCTTTCTTGATATCTTGGAACACTCAGAAAACGGAAGCAACGACTTAACAAGCTCGCAGTACGTTCTGGTTGGTCCTCGCAATAAGTCCGTTAGTCCGTTCATTGAGGTAAATTTCCACCGCCGATTCTTATTCATCCCTCTTACTCGTCTATACATTTGCTTAGATTTCGAGCGTGACGCAATGGCTGGAAAGTGTCGTCGAGAGAATATCATCGAACAGAACGACCATCTCACACTGGCGATGAATTCTCGCCGCCACCGGCCTAACCATTTTGGTACGTCAGGGATCTCCTCCCTTGAATTGTGGAAATTTTCTCAATAAACGTCGCCAGCGCTGTGCGCCTGACTGTCAAACTTCGGCTAGCGGTTCCGGAGCGATACAACGGTGTGTTCGTGCTCCATCGTTGCTCCCAGTCTTGCTCACGCTCAACCTGACAACGACTACGGCACGCACGCTTCGGGACTCTTAATTCTGCGCCTCGTCATAAAGACGCGCACTGGACGGAATTTTGGTCTAGAGCCTCGTGATATTAGCGATGGAGGCGCATCACTATACGCGTACCATGCACTCTATCAGTTCGGTTCGCATGTCCCGACAAGAACGGAAAATCGTCATTGACCCTCCTTCGGTTCGTGGGCGTGCGGCTTGGACATACCGGTGGGCGCAAAGCCAAGTCGCCTCCGCTGACCCCGCTGCGAGACCGTTGCTGTCGTAGCGTCGCGCGACTGCAATCTCGGTTCCATGATCTACTATACCCCACGCTGGTCAGTGCATGGAAGGCGGCACCCACACCGATTCGCATGCTGATGAAACACAATGACCTGGACCATCCAGCATGCCTCGTTCTCGTGCACGCACATCTTCCCGGTCTGCCAACTTGCCATAAAGACATGAAGACGATATCGGGCTCTGTTCGTACTGCATTTTCGGAAGGATCTATGAGCTACATGAATGAACCTTGAATAAGGTGGGTTGCTTCCATACTAGGACGCGTCTTGCCACGTTGAACTGATATGTCAAGCGGCTGCAGGGCGCGTGTCCGTCGTGCCCAGTGGATATGCGCCTAGCGCGCTACGGACCTAAATCCTTGTATCATCGGTCGCAATTTGCGCATCGTCGCTCTCCATTGTCCAAGTCCGGGAGCACCATTCAACCACACTAGCGGGCCCTCGAGATCGTCTAGCACCTTGGCGCCGCGCCGGTGCCGCTGGCGCAACCGGGTTGCTTCCTCCAAACCGTAGGCAAAGGGCCCGCCCTTCTAGTGCGATGCTGTGAGTCTATCAATCCGCAGAAAGGTGCCGACCATCGTCTTATCTTCTTCGGTGCGGGCACAGTAGCTCGCGAAGACATGCATACACTTCTGGCCACCTGGTGTGTATCTCCTGGAAACGATCGCGCCAGGGCCTCTCGCGAACTGGGAACCTTTCGTCCTCTGCTAGACCTACTCCAAGCACAGTCGCGGCCCATTTCTGCGCCGTGCCCGCCTCCGAATGATGCGTCACCATGTCTGATGTTGCGCGTCTCATCAAACAGAAATCTATCAAATATTCCACCGACCACTCGCGAACGTCCTGCAGTTTGCGAAACGCCGATGTCAAGCGCAAAACACTGTGGTCTAGAGGGCGTCACGGACGGCGGGAGAGTGCTGCGCGATCAGTCAGCCCGACGTCGGGTCACCCAGCGACGCCACGACGCCTGCCGTAGAGCTGACTGAGCGCACTCGAAACTGCCGAGCACAGACAGGACAGCCCCCACCGCGGTCGCTGCTTCTCCCTCCCCTGCCACAATTCCGCCGCCTGTGAACCCGCTGATGCGCCTCGGAGCGGAGGCAACGGTGGATGTTTACGTGTTTTTGAGTCTTGACGCGTCCGGCGCGGGCGCAGCCTGCATCGCGGACGACGGTGGGCTCCACGCCCCAGACTGCAGGCGTCTGCGCTTTGACCCGCCGTGCTTTGCGCCCTGCGACGGCAGATGTGTTTCGCAGGCCGCGCGGTGCCCAGCTTGGCTCGCGGTCTTGGGAGATGGACCCTGTTTGATCTGGGCATTATCGCGTAGATGAAGACGGCTGATAGACGACGATCGTGCCACTGCACGATCGGTCGTCCCTGAGCGGGATAGGCGTTGGTCCCATCAAGGCAGAAGCGCAGGGTGCTAAGCGAGACCGTCCCCGCACCGCACCGCAAATAGCCCACGATCAATTACCTCGTCGTTTTCCAAAAGGAGCTGGGGAACGCACTTCATTACGGGCGTGTCGCGTTTCGCGACGACCCTGCTTGTGTGTGCGCAGGCTCGCGACACAGCACAGCATCCGCAACTTGAACTTCTCAGGCCGGTTGCGAGCGTGATGCGCCACGGCTCGTGCTAGCGCCGACAAAGTGGTGTGCATCCGGAACGGGCAGGGGTCCAAGTTCGCATCGCGCAACCGGACGCGGCCCAGACGACGGCTGGGGCACGTTCGCTGCGCTTCTGACCCCTGCTGAACCCTGCACGGTGCGCCTGAACGCTAACTCTGTCGCCCGCGGCTGATTGCCACCTCTCAAACGGGCGGGTCATGGGGCCGCTGCAGAGGGCGCGTGCACGGCACGTTCTACTCGACATCTCGCTAGCCCGAACTCAAAACGCGGCGCGGCGAACTTTGTGAAAATACGAGGCTCGCACGGCGCGCGACGCGCATCCCGACAATCATCTGTAAATCCGAGCATTGCAGCAGCCCCTGGCCGGGCCCGCCGCCCGCTGCAGCTCAGATCGTCCATTTCCGAGCCCTGGGCGGATGGGACATGGATCACAGACGTGCTTCGTCCGCGTCCGCTGCCGTCTCCCACCACCTCTTCTCGCCCAGGGTTCGAACGCCAGCACAACACACCCCGGAACCCTGCATCTTGATATTCTCGACACGGACCCCCGCGCAGGGCTCGCTGTCGATTGGCCGACGCCGCGCGGCGTCCGGGGCCCGGACTCGGCGGGGGCGTCGAAGCAGCGCAAGGCCCCGTCCGCCGCTGCGAAGTTCTCAGGGCCCGTCTTCAGTGTATACCGTGCGCCCGCGCGCCCTTGTATGGGGCCCATCCGACGCTGATACCCATCAGTGAACTTTCCGCTGCTCTCGAGGGCACCCCGTATGATCTGTTAGGGTTGCGAGGCTTCTGGCGCGTCGGCTCGCCGGGGTGCGTGCCAATACAGTACGCTACGAATGGGTGGGCTGCCCAGGCTGCCCAGCCCTGCGTACGCTGCACAGTCATCGTCGTGGTGCGTGGCCCGTGCGAGTAGTCATCGCGATGGTCGACTCTGCAGCCGTCCGTGGGACTGAACTATACTCGTCGACGTCAGGTGACCCGTGGGCACGCTGAGTGGGCCGGCTCGCTCGGGCTGCGAGACGGTGTCACACCCGCACAAGCGCAAGTGCAAGCTCGATTCATCGTCCAAGAACCATCGGGGTATCCAGGACCGCCTCACAGACGAGAAGCACGACTCGCCCGCTCCGTTGGACATCGTACGAGGACGTCTTTCATTTGTCTCGAGGGACAAGATGCAGCCCATACAAGGCATATCTCCGGATTCGAATTCCGAGCTTCTCGAGCCGTCCCTTCTTCGTGAAGCTGTGAAGCACGAAGTAGGCAAGGCGGGCGAGTCGGAGGGCGTGCTCGTGAATCGCGCTGATAAAGTAGGTGATGCTGCGACGAAGGCTCGCTCGGAAGACGAACGCGACACGAGAACGCGTCTCGGACTCGCAGATTGGAGCGCAGCTGAACTGCAGACTCAGCTGCGCTAATGGGGACGTCGGGAGCCTGTCGTGCTGCATAGTAAGCACCGTATATTGCGCGATTTCGCTGACAGGGAGCATTACTACAGCTGCTGGAGCGGACGCGACGCACCGAGATCATGTGCGTATTTCACTTCGTTCTTTGAGCTGAAGGATGAAGTCGCCACAAGATGGTGGTGGCGTCTGCCAGAGTCGTGCACTGCCAAGCAGCACTATCCGACAGCCGAACGCAGCGTCGCGTACTGGTGCTACCTACTTTACTAGCTAGCTCGAACTTTGCAATTGAACGTCGAAGGTTGAATGTCGAATGTTCGACACTCGACGTACACGATCTGCCTCGCCGCCCCTGATCGATATCGCGAGCCTGAGCCTCCGCCTGCGCCACCAACTTCGCAAACGAACAACGTTAGCGTTCGCCCCTCGTTCTTTGCCCAAACTTCGAGATCAAAGCGGCGCCACCGCGCACATGCCTGTGTGTGCGTGTGGACCGCCTGCCGCCGTCTGAGTTCTGGGACTGTGACGGAGTGGAGCGCAGTCCGCATCGTGCACCGTGTTACATGCAGGGTGCACCCTCGAATCCTCGGTTTCCCGTCAGACGCAGGCAAAGCGTGGCCTGGTGCGGCGCTGCCTGAGACTCCGTCGCGATTCGAACTTGAAGTTCTCAGCCCGCCGGCAGCTTGCGAGCGTGCGGCCGCGGGCGTGCACAGTGCACACTGTGACTGCACTCGGGCTGGGCGCACGCCATTGGTCCGCAGAAGCTTGAATATTAATGGGAGCAAGCTGCGCTGAGTTGAGGCGAAAGGCGAGAAAATCTCCTAAGTAGGTGAGATCATGCGCGGGTACATGTTCTGCTGGAACGTCAGCCCTAGCCTAGTATACTAGGGCGGGGTCCCATTCAGTCAGTTTATCGCTTTGGACGTTGGGTGCAGGGCCAGCGGGCTGCCAGATGCGCGATGCGCGATACATTAAGCTGCTGTACATACGCTTGGATCAAGGATTCAGAGCCAAGGTCCAAGGGGCAGATATCTAGATACCCAAGCCCACGCCCGAACCAGTGCGAAGTATTCTGCGTGAGACGCCACCTGTCGACACGTCCAACGGTCCAAATCGATCCTCCCAACACCGAAGCCTGCAACTTAGGTCGGCAAGAGGGGAGGGCAGGGCATGGGCCCGGCCCAGACCGCGACCTGCCTAACACTGAGGAGCCTTGGGAGTTGGGAGACGAGGAAGCGTCAGGCACTAACTTATAGTACTGTAACTTAAATTTTGAAGTCGGAATTGGATGGACGGGCGGACGCGGACGCGGTCTGGGAATTTCCAGTGTGCAGGACGCTGTATGCTGGACCAGCGGGTGGAGTCCGAATTTCACTCGCCCGTCGTTCGCGCTGTATTCGTACTCGGGCAGAAGCCTGCGGGCTCGGAGGCTCGGAGACTCGAAGCCCAGCTTCCAGCTCACGCATCGAATACTGAATATTGAATATCGCAATCGAAGGCCGATTCACATCGACACTCACACTAGAGTCTGGCACTCGCAGTCGAACATCACACCACAGCAGACCAACGATTCCAGGATCTGGACGGAGGAGTCTATTCGAATGCGAAAGAGCACCGACCCGTGGGCCGTCTATGGATACGGACGTATGTACAGGACACGGGACACGGACGAGTAAACCCGGGCGAACGAGCGAGCGAGCGTGAGTGGGCACTGGGCAGCGGTACAGACCACGAATGGGACGAAGCGAAATGAACAATGAAGGTGGGCAGCAGACACTGGGCGGGTCGTTTTGCGTGAGGAATCAAAGTGAAGAACCAACGTCGCAGCCAAAAGTGAAAGAAAGAGAGATCGAAGGAGATCAGAAGAGATCAGATGTGCGTCGTATATGTGTGGTGTGTGCGGTGTGCTGGATGGTGTGAAGGAGGAAAGGCAGCGGACAGTCCGTATGAGAGACGAGGGGAGAGATGCGTTTTTTGGCGATGGATGGCCGGGTAACTGAGAGCGGTGGTATTTTGTTGTGGCAAGGCGCGACGTATGCGCCGTAGGTGGAGAGCCCAGAGGTGGGCGGGGGTACAACAACAGCGTCGTGGAGGAGGCTCCAGATCCAAGAGATGAGACGATACGAGAAAGGCGGAGAATGTATGAGAGGAGCGGTGATGTGTGCAGGCAGGCAGACAGACAGACAGAGATGATGCAGACGTCTATGAGATAGAGATAGGGATAGAAAGAGCAGAAGAGCATAGCGAGGACGAGAGCAGCGGGCGATCATGAGAGCAGCGGAGAAGGCGACGACAGGGCAGACCAGGGCGAGGCACAGGGCGGGCGCAGGCGCAGGCGCAGGCTAGCACGCCCCCCGCGCCGCCCGGCGCCCCCGCGCGCGGAACGCAGGGTGTTCGTCGTCCCACTCCCGCGGCGGCGTCGGCAGCGGCGGCCGCGTCTCCTCCTTCTCCTCGAAGCTGTCGAAGCTCCCGAGGCCGTCGACCTGGTAGTACGGCCGCCCGTACACGACGTGCCCGTACGAGCCCGACGAGCGCGCGTCCTCGTCCGCGCCCTCGAGCGTCGCGAGCAGGTCGCTGTCGAGGCTGTCGACGCGCGGCGCCGCGCGCAGGGTGCCGCCCGAGGACGTGTGCGTGTAGGTGTACGCGTACGCCTCTGCCTTCGCGTGCGGCGGCGAGCGGGCGTGTGCGTGGATGTGGGTGTGTGCGTGGGAGGGCGTGCAGAGCGTCGGCTGGGAGCACTCCGCGGGGTCGGCGTGGCACGCCCAACTGCGGACGTGTCCGCTGATGCGCGCAAAGAGCGTCGGCCGCTGGCCCCTGGGCGACGACTCGTCCTCGCCCGCCTCCGAGACGGGCTTCGAGGGCCCGCGCGAGGCGGGCGACGCGAGGAAGGCGGGAGTGGCGATGCTCGAGAGGCTCGCGCTCGCGGACGCGGAGGGCGTCAGCGCGGGGACGGCCTGCGGGGCGGGGGCGAGGATGGGGCGCGAGGGCACGGGCGGGGCGGGGTGCGTCTTGCGCGCGTGCGGGGTGACGAAGAGCGAGGGCGGGGCGGGGCGGCGGGTGTGGCGCGCGGACGGGGACTCGAGCGCGGCGGGGCGGAGGGGGTCGCGCTCGGCGGGGGCACCGTGGACGTCGCCGTCGGCGGCGGGGTCGAAGGCGGTGTGCGGCGGGGGCCCGGGCTCGATCTGGCACGTCCACTCGTAGATGCCTTTGGCACCCTTGCCGATCCAGGTCTCGGCGGAGGCGCGGCGGCGGGCGCAGGGCGAGTAGAAATGCGAGGCGGAGAGGACCTCGGAGAAGCTGCTGTCGAGGCAGGACGAGGACGGGGTGGTCTGCTGGGAGTCGCGGTACGCGGAGCGGCGGTGGGTGGGGGACATGACGAGGGTGAGGGATGCGGACCCCTGAGGATCTTCTTTAAGGTCGTTGAGGCGACAGGCGTCGGAGCAGTAGACCTCGGAGGGGTTTTCCTGAGAACAAAGAGAAAGATGAGTACGCGCCCAGAGGGGCCGCCAGCGGGAAGAAAAGCGCACAATGTAGCACTCGCAGTAGAGGCACCAGCTCTCAGCGTCCATTGCGGATGGCGACGAGGAGGAAGCGATGGAGGACGGGGAGGACGAGGAGGACGAGGAGGACGGCGGCGGGATGGGGGTACGGTCGAGAAACGAGGCAGCAGGGCCGGGTTATAAAAGGTTATAAAACTGCAAGGGCAAAGGCAATATTTAATTGAGTGCACGAGATCCACGCGCACAGATCTCGCTGCAGCTCGAGGTCCCGCTCTTTCGGGTCGACTTTCTCAGAATAAACGAGAAGATCGCATCGGTGCCATTCGCACGCGTCCGCAAGTCATCCTACCCGATTCGGGAGGTTTGCATTCCCCGCCAAGCGCACGGCGGGCTGCCATGAGTCGCCTCCACTCTCCCGCTGCAGGCCGCTGCGAGTCTCGCCCGCCACAGCGTCCGGTATCGCACTCGCTGGTGTGCCCCCGCGTGCTCGCTGATGGCAGGACATGTCGCCCCGCAGGCCCTTGCAGCTTCGTCTCCCACGCAGGCCAGATCGCTTCTGCGTTTATTTTCTCCTCGTTCTCTCTACAGGCCCCGGAACTCTATCCTCCTCCCGCCGAGTGCTGTCGAGCAACCTAACCTAGTCCCTCTGCTCTACAGTAACAGTGCACAGTCGACGCTGGGGGCTGCACTCTGATCCCAGAGAGCACGCGCAGGACGGGCCTGTGCGCGCATGCCCACCCGTGCTCGCCATTCAGTCCGCTGCTTCCTCGCGACGTCCCCAGCACGCTCGTGGACGACCCCTTCGCTTCCCACACACCACCCTGCCCCGCCCCCCGTGGCCCACTCCTCCCCGCCGTCGTCCGTGCCGTCCTCCTCGCCCTGCCTCGCCTCCCCCAGCCCGCCGACATCCGCCTCTTCCTTTCCCCACCCCGAGCCTCTCTCCCGCTCCCTCCCGTCCCTCCCAGCCGTACACGGAGACTCACTGGGCGACCTATCGCTATCTGGCTCTCGCGCCCCACCAGCGATCAGCCGCATCAGCACGTCTTCCAAGCACCCTGAATCCCTGATCCCCATTCCATCGCCCATCGTCCATCGTCCATCGTCCATCGCCTTCCTGTCGATGCTCGTCGCCCACCCGACCTGGCCTCCAAACCCTGCTTCCCCTCCTCACGCTTCTCCTACTCAGTCCCAGCCTCCCGCATCATATCCACCCCATCACATCACATCACATCATCCCATCCCCCCCCTCAATACAATCCATTCAACCGCCCTCGATGGGATTCGCCGCACCGCCCCGCGCTCGATTTTGGCTTTCCGCCACGCGCCTTCCATTCGAAGTGGCACACGCCCTGGCGCACTCGCACCCGCTCCCAGACTCAGATCGCTCGTATCGTCCCAACACACAGGCTGGCTGCTTCGCCACACTTATAGCATATCTCTAGCGGCCTGCGCCTGTGATCAACATGCAGGGCCGGTGACATCAGCCCTCTCGTCCCATCTTTCCCAAGCCTTCGAATTCGTCCTCGTCCTCGTCTTCCGCTTCGTCCCATCGCAATGTGTCGCCCAGCACCGCGATATCAGTCCTGCACGGTGCGACCGCCATCCATATCCACCCTGCAAGACACCATCCCCCCAGATCTCGCGTCCCCCGCAATCTCCATCATACGTCCTCGGTTTCTCACTTCTGGCATCGCGTGTACCTGCAAGGTGTCTGATTCCTGGCGTCGTCTGTTCGACGCACGCACACGCACACGCACGACGTCGCCCCGCGGCCCAGCCCGCTTGTATCACCGCTCTCCGACAGCACGAAGCCTCCCGCGCACACGTCGTGTCGCGACCAACAATAGGCCCGCCTTCCGAGTCCTTCTCTGAATGAGAAAGATCCAGCGAAGCCGTCCTCACTCGTGCCTTCGACGGGTCTTTTTCTGTTCTGTGACGCTTGTTCTGTTCTCTGTTCCCTGATGCTGAACGTTTTCCAGTTCCAGTTCTGTGAACTCTGATGCTGGTAAGCTGGTGAATATCGTTCCCTGGGTCTTTGGTCTTTCCGCACCCACGTCTAGGAAGAACGCCGTGGATCGACGTATCCCCAGGTCCGTGGAAAGTGTGATAGCACAATACACGCTCGACGTTGTATTCTATCCTATTCTATCGAGCAATGTCACTGCGTTGCCCGAGTCGGCGATCGCCGTCCACCCGTAATACATACATGAACTGGCTCGACGCTATGGCTGGCTCACAGGCTCAGGGTTTGTGGACTCGGCGTGCGCGCGGTTCGAGCTCGGGGGCTCCCCTTCACGTTCTTCTGTTGCCAGAACAGAACAGAACAGGGCAGAACAGAACAGAACAAAACAAGGCAGGGCGGTGTGCATTGTATATCGTATATCGTATATCGTATATTGTATATTGTATATTGTATGCGTCTACAGTGCTGTGCGTATTTGCCTTCCTACTACACTTGAAGCGTTCGGCGATGGACGGTGGACGGTGAACTGTATTCGCACCCGGTTTGTAGCATATCGAATAGACCGAATCGACCTAGTTCGCCGTGCGTGCACGTAGCCCGTCAGAACACGTCGCTGTCACCGTCCGTCAGACGTGGACAGCACACCGATCCGGGATCGACCTGCGACCCTCTAATTAAAATTAACTAGAGCAAGCGTGGGCCAGACCCGGTGCGGTCCTCTTCGCTCCTGCTCAACGTTCAACGCTCCTCCATCATGAAAATGCCAAGGAGGCCGAAGTTTGAGTATGTCATCAAACGAAGGGGCAGCTCGGGACGCCACGTTCTCCACGGGACAGCAGACCAGATCCCGAGTGCACGAACGAAAACGAAACACCCCCGCCTCCGAGCCGCGTCGCACACGCAGCCCCGAGATCCCGCTCGTCCTTACGTGTACCCTTTGGATGTTGGACGTTGGACGCTGGGGCCGGTGCCCAAACAAGTCGACGGGAAACGCACGACGGGCGTGACTGTCGATGCCTGCGATTATAATCGAGTCCAATCGATGCCGGCGAAGCTCCTTCTAAGCACCCAGTTCTCAGTGCGAATCGCAGACCCGTGACGGGGCCCTGATCAGACTCGGACTTCAAGCATTGAGCTCCAGTCTCGTAACGTAACAATTCTGAGTACACCAGGCTTCAGTGCCGTAACGCACACACCAGGAATCGAACGTCAGGCGCCAGATGTTGGGGGTCGACAAGGGTCCTCAGCAGTGTACTGTATTGGATAGAACATAGAGCCCTGTGTAGTAGGGTACACTGATCGAGCAAGACGCACGCCGCACGCCGCATCTCTGCGCCGTCGCGTTCTGCATCTCGTAACACGACCCCGTGCCCGTGCGACGCGAACCGCGAACCGTACCACGAGACGCGCGAACGACGTCTCCGACGCCCGCCTCGACGCGGTACGGCACGCACATCGAACTCTGCGTCTGTGCCGTAGGCACATCGCGCGCTGCGTGGAGCTCTGGACACTGAACGTGAACGCCGCGCTGAGCGCCGGGCGCACGTCACGTCACGTTGGCCTCCGGATGTCCAGTGCACACGACTGCGGCGTGTGCGCGCCAGGGGTAGCGAAGAGAACCGCACGGGACACGCAGCGGGTGCGTATTCCATGTCGCCACACGTTGAGTCGCCGGGCGGGGCCCCAGAGCGGCGCCGCGCGAGGGCGCATCGCCCCGGGATCGTGCGCGGACTTTGTTGGGTTTGAAAGCTCGCGCTTTGAAGTCCCGAACGGGACGGTACGAGGACGGTACGCGAGGGGCGAGTCGCGAGCGGAGACGTGCGGCTTGGTTCGCGCTGGGATTCGTCATTCGTGAACGGTGGATGACGCTTCGCAGCGAGAGGGTGGCGGCACCCTCGATGAGCTAAACTGGCGCATGCACGCTGCGACGGGCTGGAAATTAAAACCAAAATGAAATCAAGTGAAATCGGTACAGGTGCGAACCGTGCCCGCGAGCGAGATTGGAGAGGGGAGATGAAATGAGATGGGGACGCACACGACGAGATCGTGGGACGAGATGAAATGCGCGCAGGCACGGCCAGACGGGCCAGATGCGCGACGTGTGGAGATGGGGGTATGGGAACGCGTCGATTTGGATATGGGCGGCGGACGGGGCGATGGGGTGGTACATGGTCGCTTCTGGACGGACTGCACAACGGGACGGTGGACGACGCGCGACGAAGGTTTCGGTCGTTACGTCCTACGCCCTGAGAGCCCCGCGGCGGTCGCGTGCGCACGCTGGCCAGGCTCGGGCCCCCCGCTTCTCCCGCACGCTCTTAGGCAGCCCTCAGTCAGCTTCGTATTCGTCCTCGCCGCCTTCCGTATCGTGCTCATCAAGCTTTTCTTCGTTGCGCTCGGCAGTGCCGAGCACCGCGCGCAGGTCCTCCCACGCGTAGTGCGCACTCTCGAGCACGGACCGCTCGCCCAGGACGAGCTGCAATGCGAGCCGTGTCTTTCGTCGCGCCGGGGGTAAGGCCTGGTCGTCCCCATGGCCAGATCCGTGTGCATGTGCGTGTATATGTCCGTGTCCAGCGGCGCATCGCGATGCGGTCGTGCGATTGCAAGATGGGGCCATAGGCACGAGGCGAGGCAGATCCGGTGATCAAGCAAGATGCAGCCGCAGGCGATCGCAGGGCGGGCCAGGGACACAGGGCACGGATCCAAAAACAAACAAACAGAGTGGTCAGCGTACGGCATGCGTTGTGGTATGTTTTGAGAGAGAAGCGCGAAGACGTGGCCGTGTCGTGTCGCACCGTATCATATCAGACTGCTCCTGCTGAGCTGGATGTTCCGTGGTCCCGCGACCGTCCGCCGTCGGGCGTGGGCTCGGCGGCGGACAGTTTGCAAGCTGCAGGGGCACACTCAATACCCGAGAGAAGCTGCCCTCGTCATACCGCACGGCTACCAGCAGGGGTACCGTCGCAATCCATCCGGATGCTTAGCAGACAGCCCAGCCCACACCAGCGGGCACACGCGCGCCCTCCCCGTAGGCGTCCTGCGAAAGTACGCATCGCAGCCGCGGTAGAAGCCAGACCGGCCTGGCTCGCCCCTCTTACTATGCGCCGCCGCACCCGAACCGGAACGGCTGCCATCAATGACTGAATGGCAGCGAGGGCGGGGTAAGGCGTCGATGCAGAGTCTAAAAGGGTCGATCAACGGCCCTTAGCCAGAGCTGGGTCACGCACGCACGAGGGTCGATGCCTGAGCCGGAACTTGGGCGACGGGACGCGAATGCGGGGGCATTTGAATGGTGGATAGAGAAATATGGCTTATCGCGACCACCACCAGCGAAGGGAGTGCCATCAGAGCGTTTCGCGGTGGGAGGGCCCCAGGCGCGCGACACGAAAGAGTTTGGTGGAACGTTCAGTAGGAAGGGGGAGACGGAAGCGTATCAGGGCGAGGTCGGTCGGCGGTCTGGACCGCGCCGGTGCGATACACAAACACCCACGCGCCAAGAAGTGGCTTGATGGCAACAAGCCACTGGTTGCGCGTCGGGTAGCCCTTTTTAGTGCGCCGCGCAGCGAACATTCGACGCGGAGAAAGGAGATAATAGCGCGATCAAGGCCTGCAGCCTAGGCAGCCCCCGACGCGCCAATCCACGAGCAGAGCTGAGTTTCGAGTTTTGGGGACCGACACTTTAGCACCCTCAATGGACCGCAGCGCCACTTGAGACCAACCAAAGTGGGCACTGTGAGTTTGTAAAAATAAAACACTCACGTCAAGCAGGTCCCCGATCTCCTCTGCGCTTAAAGCATCGTTACCAGAGGGAGGACGACCAAGTCGCTGGGCGCGCGGCGACTGTGTGCACATCCACGAAACAACGCCAGCGAGCGTGTCCAGAACCTACAACAAGCATTCATCAGCACAACATTACGGTGGGATAGCCGTTGAGAAGAAGGCTTTGGCTAATAGTGACGAATGGCAGGATTTGATGGCAAAGCACAAGCGCATTCCCATAGATTCCCACATGCGCGCACTTTGGCCACATATGGCAGGTGTCGGCCTGCGCGGCGACAGTTCCTCCACGCAGAAGAAAGCGAGAAGACAATGTCGCCACGAGGGTATCGACGATCCCGTAGCCAGACCGCTCTGTGGCATACGAAGACCCGGCACAACACACACACTATCAGAACGAACATACGAACAAGAAACATACCTTGTCGGCCACTGAATGTGTGGAGGCGAAAGCTTGATTGTCGGCTGGCTGGTCCGCACCCTCGTCGTCATCCGCATCCGTATACTGAGCTTCAATAGCGTTTGCCGCGGCAGCTTCCCAGTGCATTTGCCGGGCTGCAAGCCGCTTGAGCGTTGCCACAGTCCGCTCGACGCCATGCTCTGCGCCGTCCGCAAGCAGGGTGTCCGGCGTGGGAGCCGATGCCAACGCGAGCAGCGCAGCACATATCCAGAGTGCGTGCGATATCTTAGCGTCGCTGTTGATGCACATGTGTGGCGGCGTCGAAGCGCGGGCGAGCTTCTCTCCCTGCTTGTCAACTGAGCCCTTCTTGAGACCGAATGTGGGCGATATAGTGCTTGCTGTCGGTGATGTGGCGTCGTGATAGGGATGATATACGAGGTTGGACTCACTCCATCCAGCGTATCGAGGCCATGTCTGAGCAATATTTCCAAACACTGCTCTGAATGTGTCCCAATTCAACAGGCTTATCCACCTTGGATCGCGCGCGGCGTTGACGGTCAGGGAACTCCAAAACTCTTGTGTGTCTTCTAGTGCAAAATTGATCGTGTCGTTGTCGTTCCCTTCCAAGACAAATCCATACCGCGCAAGGAGCTGTGCATTCGTTAGATGCTCGCCATACGTGTTATAAATTTCTGAGTGCGGTGGGATAGGTAAGTTGGAGACCATATCGCACGTCTCCACATCTTCATTGACAGTTTGCATGTCCACGTCGTTGGTGCATTGCGAAAGGGCTGTATTTGAATCAGTCGATAATGTTATCGAAGTAGACGTCGCCAGGCCTGTGATTTTTGCACCGCTCGCGCTAGCGTTCGTAGTTGCACCCTTTCCTGAATCGCATGACGGACGTGCGCGTGTTGCTAGTCTAGCTGAATTCGAATCATCTTCGTCGTGGGGACAAGGCGCAAATGACCCGCAACAGACGCAGACGTCGATGTCACTCTGTTATCAGCCCATTCGGTGCCCATATCAAGACAACAATGGCCACGTCATGTCGCCAGTTGTGGATCAGTTGATGGCAAGATACGCCGATTGTAAGGTTACACAGCCGTAATGGTCAAGATGTGTAGAAGAGAATAAATAAACATACAATCAGCAAGATTCAAACGACAGTTTCAGAAGGACATTACCTCCAAATGGACGTGGTTGTCCTGTATATGGTTGAATCTGCGCCGTCATCACGGGTCAGCATAAGCTCAGCGTTCTAATAGTCGTGCCGTAAGACCATTGGAGAACTCATAGAGGTCAATAGAAGGCAATTGATGATTCCCAGGAAACACCGGCTTCTGCGCCCTCGAAGTTCGGCAGCTGAGCATCTGCTCACTCAGATATCCAGCTGCTGAACCAGGGTGACTTCATGAACCATGTCCAGTAAACGGATGACGAGGAGCGCAGATAGGAGTTATTAGAATTCTAAGCCACTTACGCATCAGCTATGGGAACCATGGAGAGGCCATGGTAAGCATCGACCAGGAAGGCACGTGAGCTAACCAGGGAATACGCTTGTAGAAAACCAGAAAATGATATGGAAGATGGAAGCATATGTCTGGATAAAATGGGAAGTGTCACAGAGACAAAATATTCCCGAACTTCGTCCTGTAAACCAAAATTGGTAAGTGCGCGCAGATACAAGGGAGAAAGATCAGAAGGGGCCCGGCCGTGAGGGAAAACAGTTACAATAGATATGGAAGACGAGTGCAACGAAGGATGGCGATATACAGTTGACGGAGTTACGAACGCACGACCAGACAGACCGAATGAACGCAACTCCCGCGAGGGTAACGTTATAGGAGATGAATCCGCGAAGGCGACTGTGTATAGTCTATGTTCGACACTTACGAGAGCATAATTCTCACCCTCTGTCTTGAATTCATTTTGCAACTCAGTACCGGCGGCCCAGGCTCGCGCTTGCCGGTCGTCTTCTCTGTCTTCTTTTCGTCGTCCCTGATCACGTCCCTGTGGCAGTTGATCACTGCTGCCCCAGAGGAGCGCGATATCAACGATTTTTTGTGGCAGTGACTGCAGATAACCGGCCCAACGCGATGCTGCATCGAGCAGCCTGCACGTTTGTCGCGTTCAACGTACGTGACGAACAGGGATTCGGTAGGAAGTCGGTATTTAGGGGGCATAACTAGACTCGTGAGTCTGAGCGGGATTGGAAAATCGCAATACACACTCACAGCTCGCTGTACAAAGCCAGAGAAAGCCCGAGATGCGCCTCATGCCCATACGGGGCGTACGGCAGGTCTTCTGCCAAAGCACACGAGCGTGTCGATAATACAGCCCGCTTAGGGATTTTTACCACTGTGATTTGGGAATGCAAGGCGCACCACACAGGCGAAATCATGCAGTTGCATCAGTATCACGAAAAAGCCGGGGGTACACTGAGTCGAGACTCACGGGTGGTGGGAGCATCGAGCAGCTCATCAGAATTGTTGTAGACCGCGATGTCGCCAGTTGACGCGTCTTGAATAATCTCGAGCCTCGGGTCGATGAAAATGTCATTTTCCCTACACCAGGAGCGCAGTGCATGGATCTTGTCAGCCATACGCTACAGGGCGACGCCGGAACAACTTCAGAATTGCCGTCCCAATCCGTCAGGCTGTCCAGATTGACGAATTTGACTCGAAGTGGCCGGAACGCGTGGAGTTTAGAGGGGTTGCCCTGTGCAGGGTAGATGCAAAGAGGGTCCTGTGGCGATGAGGTGGGTGTTGAACGAGGGTCAGGTCCAAGGTGAACGCGTGAACGCGCCCCGGGACGTGAGCTTAGCAGACGCGTGTCAAGCGGCGGCATCTGGTAGGACACGTCGCGACGCAGCCACAAAGCGAGAATCAAGCGTATAATATCCTCACGTCGGAGTAGTCAGCTATATCATACTCGTTCACATGGGTATTGGTGCAGTAAAGGGTCTCGTAACAGATTATGAAATACGTAACATCCGTGCAAACAAAATCCGCCCGCTTTATTCCTCGAAAACCAAAATTACTGATCCTTCTTGCTCTCCGTTGTAGTCTCGGAGGGAGCAGCCGCCTTCTTTTTGTCCTCCTCCGCAATCCTGGCCGCCTCTTTTGCCTCGGCGCGTCGGGCATATTCCTCTCCAGCCTACAAATTGGTGACATGGATCAGTCTCATGCCCAAACGCCGCATACACGACGCTACGTACCTGCAGAGCAAGAACCGCGCCCAACAGCACGATAATGATGGTGTTGCCGGCTGACAAGATACGTAATGCCTCGATTTGGTCTTCCCTGGTGTCTACACCCTCGACGGGATTCGCGATCGTTCGGCATGCAGGCACCCCAACAGACAAATACACAGATATGGCGAACACGTATGCCGCTGTCGCAAGAAGGGGTGGTTAATAAGACGGTCGACCGCTCTGGACACAACCACAGACGCACCCAATGAAGATCCGTCAAAGAACATGGCGCTCTCATCCCATTTATGTATCTTTCCTACCAAGCCGACCAGCCCCATGCCCGTAATAGCGTGCAAGAGTGCCTAAGGGGTACCGGTCAGCTACGAACACGCATGTCTCGACCCGACCACGTACCTTGATGGCCGGAGGTGAATGGAGGAACGTCGTGTAGAATTCCATGCCATCTCGAATGACCTCCTCAGTCAATGGCGTGAAGAGAACGCGGTAGTCGACGTTCAGGCATATGAACAGCACACCTGCGGACCAGAGGTTGGGTTAGCAAGCGCACTGGTGGCGGCACGAACGTCAATACCCAACAAAAAGCACGTAGAAGACAGGACCGCCGCTTGCCTGAAACCCATTTCTGAAGTATGTACGCGCCCTGCAACACAGAAGAGTGGGGGATGGAAAGAAAGAGTACGTTGGCAAAGTTTACGACATCGCTTGGGGAGCCGTGCTATCAATCTCGGGACGTCTCACAAGCGCTAAGATAATTGCGCACGCATGCCGCCACGACCGCGACTGCAGGCTCAACATCGCACCAGAGAACAAAATTTATGGATCATTGGGGAGTAGTGTTCATGACAAAATAATGACAAAATAAAATGCGACAAACGTTAGATAGCGAGGAAATATACAACGACGTAGGGGTATCTCAAAACTCTCGCACAGCACTACACTACCTACTACTCCGACCACAGGTATAAATCAACCAGCTAACTGATATCACGCTACTATAGGACATCCTTCCGGAAGACGCAAAGGTGGCACGGAAAGCGAGTGCGTCATGACTACAAAGTGCCACCGAGCAACAGACACGTGAACCGCGAAGAGGGCAACATCGTCCGCCGGTCGCAATTCGATGAAGACGTTCCTTTTACTTTGGCGTGTGGAGTGGGGACGGTGATGCGGGTGCAGGAGAGCCTCTTTGTGGCGTGTGTGGCGATCCACCGTCTTGTGCTGGCCGTGGGGAGTGCGGAAGTCCGACCATACGACTGTGTCTCCGACTAGCCTTGTCCGCGACAGCAATGTTCAGCCCGCGGCTCGCAGCCACGTTCGACGCACGGCCGCGATATCCGGGCGACAGTGCGTTCGCGTCCTGTTCTACATCCTGTGCAGGATCAGGCTGAGTGAGATAAGCCACGCTGGACGCTGCCGAGGATTCCACGATAGACTCAATCTCAGCGTTATCGGTGCCTTCCGTCCCGCTTTCGTCATGCAGCGATGACTCTTCCACATCAGACTGAGACTCTTCTGGAGCTGAAACAACAGAAGCATGCAACGTCAACAGCGAACGAGAGAATGCAGACTATGACATACCAGAGAGGGTTCGCCCAGATAAGCCCAGTAGCCTGTCTGCGTCTGCGTCTGAATAGTGCTTGCTGTTGCGCCGACTGATTTCGACGCTCTCGGCAGTACCTTCTGGCTCCGCAGGTCCGTCCACAAGCGCCCCATCTACATTGAAGACACGTTTGAACTCGCCCAGCATAAGGCTGAAGACTCCAGCAGGGATTCCGAGTGTCGGGCTGAACACGATACCCACGTTGCGCATCGTCATCTTGTTGACATGGGCGTTCTGCACGATGAGTATCAAATGGGCCGTGAGGGCGCGCAGCAGGCTGTAGTTGGCTGTGGGCAAAGAAGCTATAAGCCTAGACAGTTCTTGAATCCGCTCCTGCGGGTCGACGAAGTCTGCTTGTTCATACCAGGCTTAGCATAGTTGCACCGGCAGACGAATCTAGCGACGTACCGATGACAGATAGGAAACGCAGATGGAGATCGCGCGTGAGGATGCTTGCCGGAAGTTCGCGCAGGTAGGTCTTGAGCAGGCCCGCGATTGCGTGAGGATCCCAGTATTCATCAGAACCGAGGAGATCGACGTCACCCTCTGGAAAGGATTAAAACAGACGTCAGCCCCTCGTGTCTGTAGTGTCGGCAACGGCCAGAGTCTCACCGTTATTGAATCGATCCTTCAAAGACTTGATCACAGCGGAGCTACCGCTCAGACGGTAAATACCCTCCTCCTGGTCCGCCTTCTTAGCCTCCAGATACTGTATGCATCGGAAGACGATCGCTGGTAAACTCGCGATCTCTGCGATATCTAGTGATTCCTCTAGGCTCACGCCGAACACTGCTCTTGGAACGTGGACCGGAGCAATAGGCTTGTCTGTGGCAGTACTTTAGCATAGGCTCAATAGCGTGCCACAATTCCACATACCATGTTTCGCGCCACCAAAGCCCCAGAACGAGCGAGATTTGGCTTTCTCCCGTCGGTCGCTAGCAGAGGGAGCCTCCGGAGGCGCATCTTTACCGAACTTGTATCCAGCCGGTATAGGCGTCCCATTCATCGGTCCGGAGATTTTGACCTTGCCATGGGTGTCGACGCGTGGTGTCTGCAAAGCAGCCTCCTTCTCTGGCGACGGGGTGCGCTCCGGTATAGGCGAGGCCTTCAGGGGGTTGATGGATCTGCGCTTGTCCTTTCGACGTTGCTCCGGCGAAGCGAAGCCTGGCCTTGATTTGGATGACGCGCCTGCACGGGGGTCTGCGAGATCTGGGTAGTGGCCCATCTCTGAGTTCGCGCGCGGGCCTACTGGTGCAAGACTCTCTGTATCATCTGCGCCTAATGGTGAGGAGCTGGGGAGCGAGCTTGATACGAGGGTTTGGTCAGACTGGAGGAATTGATCGACATAGGACGCCGGAGTAGACCTCGACGGGCTTGTTACAGAAGATGAATCGTCTGACGGTGATGGCGCTTTCTGGAAGAGCTTAGCGTTGCTGGCATCGGGTGCTAGTTGCGAAATTGGCACCGCTGAGCCTTTAGCTATTTCATCCTTCCGTCGTCGTGAAGGCGTAGAAGCATCCGTGGAACTCGTGCTTGCACGGCCTACCCCGGCTTGTACCATTTGACCATTTTGCACAACGGAGAACTCCTCATCGTTGTACGCGCCCGAGACATACCGCACAAGCTCTTCAACCCAGCTGTCTCTCTCCAGATCACTTTCTGCACATAGGACATGTCGCGGATTAGGGCCTCCGGGGCCTCGCTTCGCTTCTATGATCAAGAACGCATGACGATACTCATTATCTTCATCTGCATCCTTCTTATCTAGTGCGCGTTGTTGCCGGCCTATTTGAGCACCAGTAATCGTGATTGAACCCAGGTGTGTGCCGCCACGCTACGTCATGCAAAACATATGAGTATTCGGAAGATGCATACACCGCACACATGGTGGGGATAAGGACCGGCAATGAGGTAACTTACACTTTCGTAGTATTCCAAAGAAGGTCCCTGAAGCACGAAGTATCGCGTCTTCCATCCACCGAAGTTCTTGCCTCTCTTGGTCAAATAGCCTTCTTTATAGCCCGCCTGGGCTACAGGCTTCTGTGCAGAGCGCAGTATATCGGTGGTGAAGAACGACACGACTTCATCCTTGTTCTTAACAGGGAGAGAGATGAGCGAGCGGAGGTAATACTCAAGCGTAACCTGGGAACGACGAGAAGGTCAGCTCAAAATATTCCGCATCATAACATAGGCAACATCCGTCTCAGCACAGCGGTGACTGTGCGGGTTCTTCGACTATCAGAGTTTGCAGCGAGAGATCTGCATGCTCTCACATAGTACTCGCACGATGGATATATCCATTAGGATAGTTCCGAGGTGAAAAGACGGACGTGACAAACAAAACGCACGCATTCAACTCACCTTTCGTTGATCGACCTTGGCTGGAGCATGATCTTTCCACAGCCTGCCTTCAGGCAACGTCGCCAGCTTCTTTCCCATGCTCTTTCCGATGGTAGCCCGAACCCGAGCGTCGAGGGTGAGCACGTCACTGTAAAGCTTTTCCACCTTCCAGCCTTCTTTCCCGCGGCCGGGGTTCACTGAAATGATGAATGACAAAACCTCCTTTCCACGGTCGTTGGGCCGGATGGAGGAGTTTGTTACCTCGATGGTGGTGGAAGGCAAATCCGAGGACAGAAGTGGCAAGGCACGGAAAGTGCCCTGAGACACAATCTCTGCTAATGGAACCAAGGACGACACTGAAGAGATTCGGGATGCCTCAGAAATCGATTTGGTCATGAGTTCCGGCGCTGATATTGCAGCAGTATTCACTGAAAGAGCCTGGGGGGCTTCCCCGGGATCACTATGCATACGCTGTAGGGCTTGCGCCTGTTGCTGCTGGAACTGGCTTTGGAGGGACGCCTCAGATGGTGGGGGAATGGGCGGCGAAGTGGGAGGAAGAGGGAAGTCGTCGACTGCAGCAGGCTTGCGCGTTGTCCTGCTCGTGTCCGCGTCCGTGGCCACTTCAGGTGCGGCCGGATAATCGTCCGGATCTACGCTGTCCACAGCGGAAGCCCTGCCGGAATCGTTCTGACTATCGTACACGCTGTCTGTCTCCTCGAGATCCAAAAATCCAGTATCGTCTTGCGCTGCAGGCTCTGCCTGGCTAGGCGGCCCAGTATCGTAGGGATTAGGCAAAGAGTTCGAACGTTGGTCGATCTGTGTCTTCTGCGGCCGCTTGTTGGGCGAATCGACGCGCGGCTGATTAGTCGGCTCTGCTTGAATGTCGGTGGACGAGTAACCAGATCGATCGTCTTGAAAACCGTCCTTCGACCGTGGACTGGGCATGGGAGACTCGTTCATCGTATAGTACCTCTTAGCTTCCTCAGGAAGCGATACAGGTGACGCTTGGGCCGAGTGATGAGTGCGTCCTGGTAACGTGAGTTCACCACCGTTCAGCTCTCTCGAGCCGGTTGCAGCATTCTCTGGCATGACGGTGCCTGAAGATGCTTCGACGGGATCGACCGGCTGCGAGGAAGCAGATTGCACGATGACTTGGGGCTGCACCGCTTGTTTCTGGAGGCCCGATGATGTACCGGCCTGGGGCTCCAGCTGCGTCTGTAGAGAGGGCACGGGAGGCGCAGGGGCATATGACGCATTTAGAGGTCTCGCGGTGGCTGGCGGCGAGGCGAAACCTGCCTCGGGCTCAGCGTAGTAGGTTCGGACATCGGCAGTTCTCTCCGAGAATGGCAAATGGGTCGTCGACGACGCTGCTGAGACCGGCCCAGACTGGGAGTGAGAAACGTGAGATGACGGCGTTTGCGATAACGATAGATTGGACGTAGAGGACTGCAAGGTCGAGGGTGGTATACTGAGACTGGCTTGAGAACCTTGGCGCTCGCGTGTGGTAGAACGAGCTTGGACAAAGGACTCGTTTGATGCAGATTGAGAGGATGATAAACTCCGTTGGAACGCTAGAATGTTCAATAAGATGTCAGACCATGCAGCACAAGAACAGTCGAAAGAAAACGCCTGCTCGATCGTAACAATAGGAGCAGACGGTGACTTGCCTATATCATCTGAGTTGGCACGGAGGAGGTTTGCCCTGGGTTCCAATAGGCCATGGCCGTTCTGACTGGCAGTTGCTCCCTCACTGCCGCGTTCACCTCGCAGATGTGCATGCGACCCCGCCGATCTCAGCGAATCCTTTCCCTCTCGTCTTTCTTTCTCTTTACGTGCTCGCAAAAGTGCATCGACATTCACGCCCTTTTCGCGTAGCCCTTCGCGATAACAATCCCGTTCCCCGCGGAGGCGATCAACGTCCTTCGTCAGGCTCGCTTGCACGGCCCGCTGCTTCTCGACAAGTCTCCATAGCTGGGCGTTATGGGTGGCAAACGTGTTGCGCTCTGAGATCGCAGCTTCAAGCGCGGCCAGAGCAGGATTGCTTGCGCTCGCGTGCGCGGAGAGCAGGCCTTGGACGCTCAGCGGTGCTATTGAGATCCCAGAAGCATTCGACGTGGTACCGGCGGATGGTGTCACTCGGACAGAGCTGGGCGATGTTATCGACGTGTCGGCGCGGCTAGGCTGCAGTCTGTCGCGTGATGGTGTACTTTGTCCGGCTTGCTGGTTCATAGCGACGACGGGCATCCAAGTGACATGAAGATGGTATATAGGTGTGGGTCGTCACAGACGTTCGATGGATGTGAAAACGTTCAGGTAATGAGTGGGTCGTGGTAAGAGGCGTGTTCGACGTGCGCAGCGACGAGGAGAAGGTCGGGCGACGACGGGGACGGGATGGAAGGAGATGTGTGAAGTGTCGAGGACGACGAGCAAGCCGAACGTTTTGCGCTCTCGCCTGATCAAACGCGCAACGGGAAGTTGCGAGCCACGTGTTGGAAATTAGGCACTAAATCTGCGGAAAATCACAAAAATATTGTTCCTAGACTTGTGCGTTGCCTGAACCTGTCTCACCCGCAGCGAAGCCGGCTTTTTTAATTATTGCGATTTGTGCAATTAATGCGTCCCGCAACGCAATTGTGTCAGTAGACCTCACCTCACACGAGAGGATTCGCGGTGGGAGGGTGTAATTGTTTCGGCCCAGTTGCCATCGTCACCCTCGAATGGTGCAGCGCAATCCGTTACAATTGCTCGGTCTCATCTCGTACACATCACAGACAGTATCACGTTCACGATGCTGATTGCTCTCTACCAGTAGTAATGCTGCAACACAGACGCAGCTCCCGCAGACACACAGCCACCACCCAACGCGCAGTTATCCATCATCCGAGTCTGCTAGTGGCTTCCGTCCACAGATTATCTAACGATGGCGCTGTCCTAGCTGAGATGGCGCTGTTGTTGGGTCCGAACGGTAGCCTGACTGAGGCAAATGCTGACTAGCCCAGATGCTAATGCTCGTTCCAGCGACAGCGCACGGCTTGCATGAGAGTTACGGACGCGCTTGTGCTTCCCGGTCAGCTTCGCAACGACCGCACCTGCATTCGAAGAACCATCCATCCTTGAGCTCCTGTAATCGTTGCCGCCAAGGCATACCCTCCACGTGTCCGTAGCTTATACAAAGCTCGTCGCCGGGTTCGACATCTTTGGTTAACATGAACCGAAGGCGGCGACCGTCGCGTTCTTTGCGGACATTTGGGGAGCAATCTGCGCTACTTCGTCTCATACCGCTCACAGGACATTAGACTGACGGAACTCACGGTGATTGAAGAACGAGGGTATTGGATAAATCCCAAAGCCCAGTCCCTCGCTCTCCTCCATCACGGGGACCTCCCAAATCCCAAACGAGTTCCCAGGGTCGACGCCCAGGGCCAGTCGTACATTGGCTGTCGTAGTGACCTGTAAAAGCGCACGCAGTGCAGAAGAGGCTTCTTCGCTCCCGCTGAACCTCGACCTGAGGACCTGGTAAATTCTGATATGGTTTTCCAGCAATTCAGGGAATTTCATGACTTGATGTGTTTCATTTGACTGTAGGTCTGCAAAATGCGCCCATTGAGCCCCGAACGTAGATAATACGGCCGCAGCATGCTCTTCACGGTCTTGATCCGTTTCTTCTTGAACATAGTGATACAGGGCGACGAGCACGTAACGCGCCATGTCCGCTTCGAAGTCGTCAAGTTGCACCTCGCGCCATCTACGGAGGGTTTTGGGACTCGCCTGCTGTTCGTCGACCTTCTCCCAAGCGCGTTCAATGTCTTCTTTATTCAACGCCACAGGCACTTCGTCCGCTTTTGCCTTACCTTCGCGCCTCGCTTTTCTCGAGCGTGCGGTCTCCAAGGTCTTGAGCAACTCTATCAGCTCGTGTCCTTCTCTGTTGAGCCACGCGTCTTTACAGTGCTCGTCGCAGAATGAAAGTCCAGCCTCCTCTCCGAATTGGCGGCACGTCAAGAACCCCCGTCGTCCTCCGTCGTATTTCCAGCATTCCGCGCAGACCTCATTACGAAATTGCCTGTAAAGCGTGCATGCATAGGGTGTAGGCACGTCCAGAACACAGGTACCCGCCGGCAGACGTTCTGAGGCATGATAAGACCTGCCTGTAAGGGGCGAGCAAGTTACAGAAAGAGGGAAAGATGGCGAGCCATTCGAAGTCATTGCGGTGAGAAGTCGAACACAGCGGACGGCCGCGCAGGCTTCCCGCGCCCCGTTAGCCAATCAGGACGCGACTTTTCAAAATCTCAACAAGCCCACGTGGCAGAAACCCGTTAATTATATGGGCGTCTGAGCGCGTTACAACATCGCGCCCGCCGAGTCGGTTTCATCGCCGCCAACATCGCTGTCGTCGTCAGCACGAGTCATTCTCTTCGTGTCCATTCTTTCTGCTCTCTACCGGCGACCTTGAAGGTGCTGTCGACTGGCGAGACCCCCATGCTTACCGCTCTTCGCGCTTCAGGCGTTCGCTCGTTACTCGCATCCCCAAGAAGTGTAACTTCTCCGAGGGTACGCGTTATCCCACTGAAGGCAACCGGTCCTCGTACACGATCTATCGCCACCAGTAAAATTCTGTACCGACCCACCGACTCCGTGGCGAAGGCCGAGGAAGATGATGATACAGATGTAGTCCCCGCCGACGAGTACAGCTCCTTAGAGTCCGATGCACGCGACCAGACGGAGCATGCTGTCATTTCCGCGTTTGACCTGTTCAGTATTGGGGGTACGTTTGTGGTTTCTTCTCCCATGACCCATGACAAATCTCGGGCCCTGTTTTCCTTCCTTACAGTTGGGCCGAGTTCGTCACATACCGTAGGGCCCATGCGCGCAGGGAAGATCTTCATTAACGATTTACTAGAGTTAGATCTGCTAGACAAGGTAAGATGGGTATCGACTCCTTTCCAGTAATTTTTATCATGCTCTTCAGGTCAAAACTGTCAAGATTACATTGTATGTTCGGCGTGATTTTTGGAAGACAATAACGCTCACCCTGCATCAGATACGGCTCCTTGGCCGCTACAGGTGAGTGGGAAAAATGATTACAGTATGTATACACTTTGAACGAATGCATGTTATAGGAAAGGGGTAAGGCTAGCAGTTTACAAACACATTAACGAATTTTGACGAAGGTATCACAGCCATCATACTCCGCAGGCAATATTGTTGGGCCTCGAAGGTCTGCTAGTCTCCTCTTGCGGTCATTCCAATGTTGAGCACTGAAGAGAACATGTACAGGGTCGGATCCAGAAACTATTGATACCGGTACAATTCCCTCTAGATATACTTCCATTCTCGAGACGAAGAGTCTCATGCTTGGCGGTCGGCACCACATCAAGTATGATATGGAACAGGATATGGTGTGGCGTTGGGACCAGGTACTCAAGACACATCCAAACGGGATGCGGTTTTCGGTCTTTGACGAAGATGGTGACCTCCTTGCTACCAACGAGTATTTCAGGTAATACTTATCCAACAAATCTATCGGGTTTCCTAGAGCTCATTTGGACACTCCTCAGCGTCGGCGGCGGATTTGTGGTAAATGAGAAGACTAAAGGTGGCGTATCACCATGTGTCTGATTTACAGCGTGGCTGAAAGACGGGTGTCAAGTCGACGAAAATTTGTTTTACAAGGGTGTGGACAAGAGCAGCGTGCACGGTGCTCGTCTACACCAGACCCACAGTATGACGGAACCTCATGCCGAGCGGAGCGAACATACAAAATTCAGTGATCCTCATAGTCCACCGTACCCATTCACGGTATGTCAGCAAATTCGCTCGGCGACAGCTGATTGAGAGCGAACAGTCAGGAGATAGTCTGCTAGCTCTGACACGGACGCACAATGTATGTTTTCGGTGTTCTTCCGTTGATGATTTCTGAACTATGACAAAGAGGACTATTGCTCAAATCGTATATGACAACGAGCTTTATTTTGGATACTCAAATGAGGAGATTCGCCAGAAGGTGCGATTTTTGTTTCATGAACCTCCGAACCACCCACTCATCATCATGTAGTTACTGAGGATATGGGAAGTCATGGACGACTGCATCCGCGCGGGTGTTTCAGCGTCCGATGACAGACTACCCGGTCGTTTGGGTCTCCGTCGTCGAGCTCCAATGCTTTATCGTCGGCTTATGCGAGGGTATATTGTTAGTTTCTTGCCGATCTATCATGGCACTGACAGTGTTCTGGACACAGATTCTATCCCGGCCTTGCTCAACCACATCTGCCTGCGCTTGCACCAGGCTCGCATACAACGTCTGGCGCCATCGATGCACCAGAAGGCGACGAGTATATGGGTCAGGCGTCGTTTAACTCGAACAACGGTGAATCTAGATGGTCTGTCAAGGGTGACAGAGCACTGGCAAACCGACAAAGTGGACCTCGTATTCACAAGGTTGTCGGCAGTTTTGACCATCCGATCCTGCCGATGCCACCGGTGAGTGGTCGTCTTACTATGTGATCTGTGCTACTAAAGTGTTTTATGATTGATTAAGCGTAAAACAATGATACCTGCGATGGATTTTCTATCGTGCTATGCCATTGCTGTAAATGAGGTTAACGCAAGTGGCGGCCGGATCGTCACTTCGCCGACTGTGAGTCGCGTATAGTATGTCGCCTGACATGTCGTGATATGATCGAACACAGAACGGCGCTGCTGGTATCATTCCCGCTGTTCTCAAATATATCATAGAGGTATGCGCCCCAGAAGTGTCAATTCCTCGGTCGAGTTTGACTGAATACGTCCTAGTTCGTCAGCGACGATCCCGAGAAGTCCATAGAGACGTTCTTGTTAACGGCTGCGGTATGTCCTGACGACCATCTTATCTGAATTGCGATGCCTAACACCGTATAGGCTGTCGGTATGCTATTCAAGCGTGGTAGCACAATTTCCGCTGCAGAAGGCGGCTGTCAAGCCGAAGTCGGTGGTGGGTACCAGAAGCATAGTATTCCTCGATCTCTATCCACTAAAACCATGTATGTAGTGGCTTGCTCCATGGCTAGCGCGGGGTTCGCAGCCTGCATGGGAGGTAAGCCGAGCAGTCGTGGTAACCAAGCCTCAGCTGATATTTGCACGTGCAGCGGACCCGGAGACCGTTCTTCAAGTGAGTAAATGTACGTTACCCTGAACAAGCCTTTATTTACTAATATTACCAGGCTGCGGAAATTGGCATCGGTGAGTTCGCATCTTGAAAGCACGGACTGGATTCCATGCTTATCGCGGGGCAGAACACAACCTTGGTCTGACCTGTGACCCGATCGATGGACTAGTGCAGGTACCCTGTATAGTGAGTGTGTCCCCTTATTCCATCGTACAGACACTAACGTGGGTATAGGAGCGTAACAGTTTAGGAGGTACGCCGTTTGCATGATTTGTGTCGCAGATAGAGTTGAAACTGTATACAACAGCTGTCAAAGCTGTCACTGCCGCACAGCTGTCTATGGCCAGTCAAAGCGTATACAGCGTAACCTTGGACGAAGCCATCGAAGCGATGCGGCTGACAGCGGCTGATATGAGTGTCAAGTACAAGGAGACTAGTCTTTCTGTGAGTATACAGTTGCTGCGTATATTTACTCATCCTAACATCCTGATGCTATAGGGCTTAGCGGTATGTTGCTCTGTGATCTCATCTCTTGGAAGCCATCTCACGCTTGACACAGCGCACCGTCAAGATCCCACTTACCGTTCCGGCTTGCTAAGGAGGCTATATCTAGATTTATATACATCGATTTCTGAAGGGAGTACCACACTACATTTGGGATCAGAATAGGCTTGGATTCGGACTTATTATATGTATGTTTCGATAGATACTTCAGACTGGCTTAATAGTTTCAGCCTGCTGATATGCCCATAACATTTTCTTTCACGACCGCGTATACGACCTTTGAGGCCTGATAACAGCAGGGATTGTTTGCAAGTCGACCCTGGCATATTTCAGCAGATGTGTGCATAGAGTACGCGGGAGGATAAATTCGATTCCTAGCGTTGAATTATTGCAGGGAACGTAGGTTGTCGCAACACGCCATCACCTATCTCCAACAGTACCAGCCGTTCAAGTCTTAGTGTGTTACTACGTATAATGCGTAAGTGCTCTTCTTTACAGATCCATAGACAAATGTACATGCAGAGTCGTGCCGAGACAGTCACTAGGGTATTATATATTTACTATTTATAAACTGTTTAGAAGGTGCATTCCTCCAAAATAATATGAAGCAATTATATAAGGTACGAGTTTCGCGAGCGTAGCAATGATTAAAATCTGAACTTTGAAGTTCAACATAGCTATTAGCAGGTAAAGCAAAAGCAAGACGGCAAAAAAGAATGACGAGAAGGGGATTCGAACCCCTGCCAGCTGACGCTGATGAGAAACCGACACTAGCCGGTAAGCTTTCGCTTGAGTCACACACCTTAGACCACTCGGTCATCTCGCCATGTCAGCAACCCCCTTCGTTGACCAACTTAACCGAGCATTTTGTGGTCACCGTCGACCGCCGATCACTTCCAACGGCGCATCAGGACCCAAGCGCCTCCGGACTGGACGGAGAAGCCTCGCGCCAGAGAGCCGCATACAACTTGTCCAAGACGTTCACAGCGATGATACCTACATGGCTTTCAACAATTGCGTCAATCGGCATGGCCGTCGGGCCTCCACTTGTATATGCGGACCAAGCGTACTCAATAGTCCGAAAACAGTCAGTACCCGCCTCTCTCCGAGGTCGTCTGCTGCTGACCTAGGCAACGTAGAGATGCGACTGGGTTCTCTCGTGATGTCTGCGCTATTCTGTACGTCCCTTGAACACCGTTTATCTTGACTCCACTAACGTCATGTGTTCTAGCTTATTGGCAAACATCACAAGATGCTACTTCTGGCTCGGGGACCGCTTTGATCCTACTCTGCTGTATCAGTCGCTGTTCATGATATTTGCTCAGGTATGTTCATTATGGAGCTCCCGTGCAACTTGTTTTTGACCAGATTACAGCTCGCATTGCTGTATATATGCATACGATATAGGCCAAAGAGCAGTCCTGAATCGCTTGGCACATCGACGCGACCGCTATCCTTCTGGCAGTGGCCTACCTACACGCAATACATCGAGTTCTTGGCCGGATTCGTGTAAGTGCGTTGATTCTGACCTCAACACGATGCGCTCACGAGGCGTACGCGTTCAGTCTCTGCCAAGCCATCCTATTCTTGATCTTCGGACGGTCAGAAATATTCGTAGCTATATTAGGTTACGTTGCTCTAGGGCTAGAGAGCACGCTGCCAATTCCGCAGTTGTTGAGGTATGCTGACGCAGTGTCGCGCAGTCGACCAATGCAATTGACCTCGTGTTTGTAGCAATTTCAAGCAGAAGTCGTTGTATGGGTTCAGGGCATCTACTTTGATCGGCTGGGTTGCTGGGGATTCCTTCAAGTAGGTGTATTAGTTGCGCAGATTGCGATACTGCGGCTGATCTGTCTGTATAGGACCGTCTACTTTTTCGTGCAGAACAACCCGCTACAGTTCAAAGTATGTGCCATATTCCAGTTATCCATCGACTTCGGTACGTCACCGCTGCAATACTGCGGAGATGCTTCGTTTTGACGCGTATTAACCCAGCAATTATCGTGCAACGCTTGTACTACGGTAACGCGATGCCCGCGGCTGTGTTGGAGACTGAGGACGATCTTGAGCAGGCACTTGCGTTGGCTGAGGACTAGTTAACATTATCTGGGACATTCTATGGGATGTACGATAGCTTAGAGTAGAATACAGTTTGTTTATTTCGGACCTGCACAGCCAGGCAACGCGTAGCGCTTAGCCGTAGCCGTTGCGCGCAAACATTCGTAAACCGAAACACCAACTCTCTTTCGCCCTACTCACTGCGGGACAGCCTTGTCGACGAGCTCGACGTGTCCTCATTCTTTACGACCACCATGGATATCTCGAAGCCCATCGCCTTCTGCGAGCACCTCCAGCTCTCCAGCCTGAACATCCAGCCCGCAGCGATATCATTCCAGGCAAGTACACGCGTAGCACTTCGTGTCGTCACCCGCACCTAAATGTCGAGCGGTGCTCGTTCTCCTTGTAGACCCTGACACTTGAATCCGACCACTTCATTGCTATACGAGAGAAAGTCGGGGAACAGAACCAAGTCGTTATCGTCGACCTCGCCGACGCCAATCATGTGCTACGTAGACCCATTACTGCCGACTCTGCAATCATGCACCCACATAAGAAGATTCTGGCACTCAAGGGTGAGGGCTTGGATCCTGTACTCTGATATTTGTCAGCTCAATTTTTTCCTTTAGCTGGGCGGACATTACAGATATTCGACATTGAGGCAAAGCAGAAAGTCAAGTCTCATGTTAACGACACGGACATCGTTTTCTGGAAGTGGCTCTCGGACAACACCATCGGAATGGTCACAGACACCGCCGTATACCACTGGTCAATCACCGACACGACCTCCCCACCCCAGAAGATCTTCGACAGGCATCCGACGCTTGTAGGAGCTCAGATCATCAACTACCGCGCAAGCGCAGACGAAAAGTGGCTCGTACTAGTTGGTATCTCGGGGAACACGACCAACCCTTCCGCGTTCAAGGTCAAGGGCGCCATGCAGCTCTACAGCAGGGATCGACAAGTCAGCCAGCCTATTGAGGGACACGCGGCTGCATTTGCTGAGATTAAGATTGACGGTAACGCCAACCCCACGAAACTGTTTTCGTTCTCTGTTAGGACTGCAACCGGTGCCAAAGTACGTCCTCTTCTGACCTCGGCTAACTTCTTGATCTCAAGCTCAACCCCTATAGCTGCATATCGTCGAAATTGATCACGCCGCGCCTAATGCGCCCTTCACGAAGAAAGCCGTCGACGTATATTTCCCTCCAGAGGCAACAAACGACTTCCCGGTAGCTATGCAAGTGTCGAAGAAACACGGTATCGTCTATCTGGTCACCAAGTACGGCTTCATTCACTTGTACGACCTCGAATCCGGCGCGTGCATCTACATGAACCGTATTTCCGGCGAGACCATCTTCGTCACTGCGGAGCATGAAGCAACCAACGGTATCATTGGCGTTAACAAGAAGGGTCAAGTCCTTAGTGTGAACGTCGACGAGTCGACCGTCATTCCCTATATCCTCACGACCCTGAACAACACGGAGCTCGCATTCAAGCTTGCGAGTCGCGCCAACTTGCCGGGTGCCGATGACCTGTACATACAACAGTACCAGTCGCTCTTCCAGAGCGGGCAGTATGGCGAGGCGGCAAAGATCGCTGCCAACTCTCCAAGGGTGTGTTACATTCTCTAAGGTTATATATTGGGTATTGATCGGCTTTACAGGGTATCTTGCGTACGGCGCAAGTCATCGAGTCGTTCAAGCAGGCACCGACGCCACCAGGTGGCCTCTCGCCAATTCTGCAATACTTCGGCATTCTGCTGGAGAAGGGAGAGCTCAACCACTTGGAGTCTGTTGAGTTGGCTCGTCCTGTACTCCAACAAGGGCGTAAACAACTGCTTGAGAAGTGGTTGAAGGAGAACAAGGCACATTTTCTCGTTATCCGCGTTGGCTGCTCGTAGCTGATTGCGTCTTCTAGCTCACCTGCAGTGAGGAGCTCGGAGACATCGTCCGACTGCACGACTTGACGTTGGCGCTCAGCGTATACCTGCGTGCCAATGTGCCCAACAAGGTCATTGCTTGCTTTGCAGAGACCGGTCAGACCGACAAGATCGTCCTCTATGCCAAGAAGGTTGGCTATACGCCAGACTATATCGGCTTGCTCCAGCACATCATGCGGTCCAACCCTGAGAAGGGTGCGGAGTTCGCTGCTCAGCTGGTTAACGATGAGAGCGGTCCTTTGGTCGACGTCGAGCGGGTTTGTACAATCTACTTATGCATTGAACTCGTCTGATATAGTCTTTTCCAGGTTGTCGACATCTTTATGTCGCAGAACATGATCCAGCCGGCGACCTCGTTCCTTCTTGACGCTCTCAAGGAGAACAAGCCTGAGCAGGGTCACCTTCAGACTCGTCTCCTCGAGATGAATCTGATGCACGCACCTCAAGTCGCGGACGCCATCCTCGGCAATGAGATGTTCACGCACTACGATCGTCCCCGTATTGCTAACCTTTGCGAGAAGGCCGGCCTTCTGCAACGCGTACGTAATGTTTAACAGGCACCACATACAATAACTAACACTGTCTCAGGCGCTCGAGCACTACGAGGATCTCGCAGACATCAAGCGTGTCATTGTGCACACAGCTGCTTTGCCGGCCGATGTATGTCTCAATCGACAGTACAGATGTGCGCTGACTAATCTAACATTACTCGATAGTGGTTGGTTAACTACTTCAGTCGTCTCACTACGGAGCAATCGATGGCATGCTTGAACGAGATGCTTCGCGTCAACATTCGCCAGAACTTGCAGGTAGTCGTCCAGATCGCCACCAAGTACTCTGACATCCTCGGTCCCGTCAAACTTATCGAGATGTTCGAGTCCTTCAAGAGCTTCGAAGGTACGCCTTATAGCTGTCTGTTCCGCAGATCTTCCTGACGCTCTCGACAGGTCTCTACTACTACTTGGGCTCGGTGGTCAATCTCAGCCAGGATCCTGAGGTTCACTTCAAGTACATCCAAGCTGCCACACGTACTGGCCAGATTCGCGAGGTCGAACGCATTTGCCGGGAGAGTAACTTCTACAACCCGGAGAAGGTCAAGAACTTCCTCAAGGAGGCCAAGCTCTCGGACCAGTTGCCGCTCATCATCGTCTGCGACCGTTTCGACTTCGTACATGATCTGGTGTTGTACCTGTATCAGAACGGCTTGACTAGCTTCATCGAGGTCTACGTTCAGCGCGTCAACTCTGGCCGTACTCCTCAGGTCATCGGCGGCTTGCTCGATGTGGACTGTGACGAGACAACTATCAAGTCTCTGCTAGCTTCGGTCCCCGGCAACTTTGCCATTGACGAGCTCGTGCACGAAGTGGAGACTCGTAACCGGTTGAAGCTCATCCTGCCCTGGCTCGAGGCACGCGTCCAAGCCGGCAGCCAGGATCCCGCCGTCTTTAACGCGTTGGCCAAGATCTACATTGACAGCAACAACAACCCCGAGCAGTTCTTGAAAGAGAACAACGTAGGTTATATCCTTTCCCTGCAGTTCTTCTGTGCTCACCGTGTGGTTTTGTCCAGCTCTACGAGCCGCTGGTTGTTGGTAAATTCTGTGAGAAGCGCGACCCTTACCTGGCGTATATCGCGTATGCAAAGGGCTTCTGCGATGAGGAGCTCATTGCTATCACGAATGAGAATTCGATGTTTAAGCAGCAAGCTCGGTACCTCGTCAAGCGTCGCCAACCCGAGCTTTGGGCGCAAGTTCTTACCGGCGAGAACATCCACCGTCGTCAACTTATCGACCAGGTTTGTTCGTCGGACTTTCTGACTGACCATACTCGCTAATGTCCAATATTGTAGATCATCGCTACTGCCCTCCCTGAGTCTACTGATCCCGACGATGTCTCGATCACCGTTAAGGCGTTCTTGTCGGCCGACCTCCCTATCGAGCTGATCGAACTGCTCGAGAAGATCATCTTGGAGCCTTCGCCCTTCAGCGAGAACAAGAACCTTCAGAACCTCATGATGCTTACCGCCATTCGCGCCGACAAGGGCAAGGTTGTCGGTTACATCGACAAGCTGCAGAACTACGACTCTGGCGACATCGCAAGGATTGCCACGGAGCACGGCTTGTATGAAGAGGCCTTCCTCATCTACAAGAAGTACGAGCAGCACGAGATGGCCATGAACGTCCTCGTCGAGCATATTGTCTCCTTGGATCGCGGTGTGGAGTACGCTACGAAGGTCAACCAGCCCGCAGTCTGGAGCCGCTTGGCGAAAGCACAGTTGGACGGTCTCCGTATCAAGGATGCTATCGGTACGTTTCTTCTCTTCGAACAGCTTGTCGATAACTGAATCGTAACACTTTTGCGTAGACTCGTACATCAAGGCGCAGGATCCCTCCAACTTTGCCGAGGTCATCGAGATCGCAAGCCGCGCCGGCAAGCACGACGACCTCGTCCGGTATCTCCAAATGGCCCGCAAGCACCTACGCGAGCCCAAGATCGATACCGAGTTGGCCTATGCCTATGCGAAGACCGACCGTCTCCACGACATGGAGGACTTCTTGGGCATGACCAACGTTGCCGATATCTTGGAGGTCGGAGAGAAGTGTTTCGAGGACGAGCTGTACCAAGCTGCCAAGCTGCTCTTCACCAGCATCTCCAACTGGGCCCGCCTTGCCACTACTCTCATCTACCTCGGCGAGAACCAAGGCGCCGTCGAAAGCGCTCGTAAGGCTGGCAATACTCAGTAAGTGCAGCTTGTAGCTACATGGGCTTTATCGCTGAATAATACTGTCAGGGTATGGAAACAGGTACACGCAGCTTGCTTGGAGAAGTCGGAGTTCCGCTTGGTACGTAGTAGAAGCTCAGTGATCGAGTTTCCATTAACGCTACCAACAGGCACAAATATGCGGTCTCAACATCATCGTCCACGCCGAGGAGCTCCCAGCGATCGTACAATCTTACGAGCGCCGCGGCCACTTCGACGAGATCCTTGCTTTGCTCGAGGCTGGTTTGAGCTTGGAACGTGCACACGTAAGTCTGCCACCCTACCGGTAACGGCAATCTATTGACTTCTTTTCAGATGGGTATCTTCACAGAGCTGGCTACTCTTTACAGCAAGTACCGCCCCGAGAAGCGTAAGTAATAAAGTATTCGTGCATATATCGCTGTACTCATATTGTAACTAAGTGATGGAGCACCTGAAGCTGTTCGTCTCCCGCATCAACATTCCGAAGGCACGTTCCATTCGCCATATAACAAAATGAAAGCTGAACTTGTGATATAGGTCATCAAAGCGGCCGAGCGCGCTCACCTTTGGCCAGAGCTCGTCTTCCTCTACATCAAGTATGATGAATTCGTGAGTATAACTATCATGGAATCTACTCAGTAAACTAAATCCGATTCAGGACAATGCTGCTCTTGCTATGATTGAACGTTCGGCCGACGCCTGGGAGCACAATCAGTTCAAGGATGTCATTGTGCGGGTGGCAAACATCGAGATGTGCGCATTTCTAATAGCTGTAAACGACTTCACACTAATCTCCTTCTAGTTACTACAAGTCTCTCACCTTCTACCTGCAAGAACAACCCACCCTCCTCACCGACCTGTTGACCGTCCTCATCCCCCGCATTGACCACACCCGTGTCGTCAAGATGTTCCGCCAGATCGACCATATTCCTCTCATCCGCTCTTACCTCATCGCCGTACAACATGTAAGTGGTCTATACTGGGCGTAGAACTGCGAATCGATGACTGACATCACCTCTAGCTCAACATTGAAGCTGTTAACGACGCGTACAACGATCTGCTTATCGAGGAGGAGGACTATAAGACCTTGCGCGACTCGATCGACTCATTCGACAACTTCAACAACATCAACCTTGCACAGCGGTTGGAGAAGCACGAGTTGCTCGAGTTTAGGCGACTCGCGGCGCACTTGTACAAGGTATATTGTCTTGATGCGTCATGGATGTATTGATGCTTACATGGCTCTACAGAAAAACGGACGCTGGGAGGAATCCATTGCCCTTTCGAAGCAAGACAAGCTCTACAAGGACACCATGGTCACTGCCTCCGTCTCGGCATCGACAGAGGTGTCAGAGGACCTGCTGTCGTACTTCGTGGACATCGGCAACAAGGAGTGCTACTCCGCGATGCTGTACATCTGCTTCGACCTGCTCCGGGAAGACGTCGTCGAGGAGCTCTCATGGCAGCACGGTCTGAATGACTTCGTCATGCCATACAAGATCCAGAAGAAGCGGACATTGATCGAGAGGGTGAGTGGCGTATTCGCCGCAGTCCAGAGACCGTTACTGATGTCAGGCTATGTAGCTCGCTGCGCTGGAGAAGGAGGTTAAGGAGCGTTCGCAGAAGGAGACCCAAAAGGAGCAGCAGGAGGCGGACCAGCCGATCATAAACCCCGGCTTCAATCGCCTCATGTTGACCAACGGGTATGTTCTTGGATAAAACCCTAGTTTGATATGCTGACGAATTTCCTACAGGATGGTTGGACAAGCTCCCCCACCTATGATGCCCAACGGTACCGGCATGCCACCAATGGGCGTCCCACCTGTGAGTGTATTTGCACGTCAACAAGTTTCTTTCACTTACCTCGTCTCGTATAGATGATGACCGGCTTCGGCGGATACTGATGACATGTTCTGGACTAGTTGTATACGTAGCTTCATAATTTCGCATATGTCCCTGTTTCGTAGTAATATATGATTCCCAGTCTCACGACTACCCGGAGGCGGAACGTCTGGAATATACGACAGCGATGCTTAGAGTAGGTTAGAGCACATATAGAGATATACAAGGATCCGTGTGGCGTGTGATACAGGTATGAGACATGCGGGGATATGTACTGTACCGAGGGTAACCGAAAGCAACGACGAGTGAGAAATGAATGTCCATGAGGTAAGCAGAGCAAAAGGGAGAGAGGAAATCTGTCTGTCTATCATACAATCACGCAGCTGCCGCCGCCCCCGTACGCACCGGAGCCTTTCGCCCGGCTGCTGAGTGAGACGCGGGCGGCCTCGTAGAAGACCTCTTGAACGCCGCGATTATGTTTTGAGCTGCATTCTGCAACCCATGGCGTGAGTGACACTTCACTCGTGGATATAACCGACGCACCGAGGTAACGCGACGCTCGTATTCGCCGTGCGACCGCGAGACCTTCCTCGTATTGTACAGTGTGCATGTTAAAGCGGGCCAGCCGCTCTTGTATCGCACGGTCGTCCCGCAGGTCGCATTTCAGAGCTTGGCGAGGGATGAGCACAGTGGGGTATAAGGCCAGACCATGTACGTACCGACTAGAATGAGCTAGAGCACGAAGTGTATGTCTTGGTTAGCAACGGCCAGTTCGGGCATCCGGTCCTTACCTTAACCCCAGGGCAATACTCCAGGATCTCGTCCAGCCACTGCGACAACTTCAGTCCGCCGTCAGGTACGGGCAAGTAAGACACGCACTTTAGACTCTACGTTCTCCAGCGATGTCGGGTTATCGACCTGCAGCACGGCGGTCAACAAAGCGCGTGAGCGGGGCGGGGGCGGCGTAGTACGCACCGAGAAGCAGATCATGATGACATGTGTCTCTGCATAGCTGAGCGAGCGCAGGCGGTCGAACTCTTCCTGTCCTAGGTGGGGCTGGAGACGTGAGGGCGCGCGCGGCGGGGGCGGGGACGGACGCACCGGCCGTGTCCCACAGACTGAGTTCGACGAGCTGGTCGTCGACGTACAGGTCGTGCACGTAGTTCTCGAACACGGTCGGCTCGCTGCAAGACGTGTGCGTGCGCGCACACGAAGTCAGAGGCGGGCGCGCATGTGAGGGCGCGACGTACTAGACTTGGGTGAAGAACCCGCGTGTGAAGACGTTGAGCAGCGAGGTCTTCCCTGCAGAGCGTAAGTAAGGTTCGAGCTAGTGCGGATGATGCACAGAACGCACCGCACGCGCCGTCGCCGCAGACGACGACCTTCTTCTGGACCTGCAGGGGCACCGCACGTCAGCGAGAGATTAACGGACCAATGGAACCTTCCCCGCACTGGTCGACCCCGCCCAAACGAAGGTGAAACGGGCGAACTCCCGCACATGGGCATCTGTTCTGGAGAGTTTGAGGACGACAGGACGTAGATGTATGCAGCAGTAGGAGGGTACGGCGGTAGTGTGTCGGCGGGGAATAATGAGAGCGAGAGGCGAAGCAGCGGGCTGAGTTTCGCGGCGAGTTCAAGGCGCGAACTTGATCTGGGGCACTCCCACGTGGCCGCGCGTCCAGTAAACACGGTATAGAATAGCAGCAGCAGCAAGCGAAGAAAACAAAACAAAGTACCCTAGTCTACAAGTACAGCGGTATAAAACGCCCGTAAGTGTGTATATGCACGAACAGCCTGCAAGAATGCCAGTTCCAAGATACGATACAGTGCCCCACCCCACACGCACAACGCGCTACATGTGCCCGATCTGCGCGACAAAGTCCTGCCACGCCGTCTGCATGCTCGCGTCGGGCGAGTACGACCGCCCCGAGATGTCGTTCTCCGTCGTCACGCCGCTCAGGCCCTCGCCGACGTACCCGTAGTCGAAGACCGGGAAGTACTGCGGCAGGCTCTGCGGCATGCCCTCCATCGGCGAGAGCTGCTGGGGGTACGACATCCCGCCCGCCATCATCCCTGCGCCCGCGGACGGGCCCGCCATCGGCATGTCTTGCGCGAACGCGGTCGTGTCGAACGGCGACGACGGCTGCTGCTGCTGCTGTTGCTGCTGCCGTTGCTGCTGCTGCATGGCGTTCGCGTCCGCATGCCCCGGCGGCGGCGGCACATGCGCGTGGCTCGCGAACGTCCTGAGGTACTCGAGCACGTACGGGTGCGCGCGCTCCCCAAACTCGGACTTGAGCGGGAAGGGCACGATCGGGTTGAGCGACGTCGGCGAGAGCTCGCCCATGACGGGCGAGACGGACTTCTCCTTCTGCGCGACGAGCCGCGTGCGCCCGCCGAGCGTCGACAGCTCGTCGTTGTCGTCCGCGGGCGTCGTCGGCTCCGAGAGCGTGCCCTGGCGCGACGGCGGCGTGTTGCGGTACGCGGACAGGCTCGCGTGCGCCTTCTCGCGCAGGTTGAGCATGATTTTCTGCCGTGCGTCGAAGAGGATGAGAGACAGAGTTAGCCAGGAAGGGAAGGAAAGCAGGGGCACCCCCGACCGCGATCGGAGGATGCGTCAGACGCACCAAAACCTTCTCGGCGTGGAAGATGTGCGCGGCCTTCGAAAAGAGCTCGCACGCCGAGTCGAGCTGCACGAGGGCCGACGGCGCGAGGCTCATCGACGGGCAGCGCGTCACGATCGAGCCGAGGATGATCTGCGGGCGCGTGTAGGGTCAGTGGCGGGGACGGGGACAGGGACGGGCCGGCTCGAGGGAGGGGAGGGGAAAGACTGACCGAGCACGAGAACAGATGCGTCCACAGGAACCACATCCGCTCGGTGAGTTCCTTGAGCTGCGAGTGGATGTTGCGCACGAGGGCCACGAGCGAGCCCGCGCTTCGGTACGCGGCGATGAACGAGCTGCCGTACGGGCTCCCCAGCGGGTCCTTCGCGTGGTCGCTGATCGCCCGGGCGAAGAACCCTCTGTGCATATCTAGATATCGTACGCAGCCGTTAGCACGAGCAGCACAGACAAATGGGGGATCGGGCCCTCCCCGGCAATCATAACCAAGACGGATGCACGCACATAGCAGATCTATATAGTTAGGCAGTCGAACAGGCCGACGCGGAGCGGAGGAACGGAAGAAGGGGGAACAAGAGCGTGAGCAAGCGACCACAGACGCAAACAAGACCCCACACGTACTCGACTCGCGGATGGCCAGCACGAGGTGCCGCTGCAGCACGAGGGGCACCGAGTCGTACGCGTGCCCCATGCGCGCGTCCGTGCTCCCGAAGCCCGCGATCTGCAGCAGCTGCGGCACGGGGAACCCGCGCAGCTTGCGGTCGAGCTGCAGCACCGTGTTGTACGTCGGCATCTTCGCGCCGAACGCCTGGTCGTACACGGCGTGCATGCACTCGGACGTGTAGCGGTGCTTCCACCAGTGGACTGCGCGCGCGGCGGGGGCGGGGGCGGGGGTTAGTGCAAAGGAGGGTGGGGGAAGGTGGAGGAGGGGACGCACAGGTCTCGTCGTTGTTGGGGTCCTCGATGAACGGCTTCTTGCAGTCGATGTGCGCGAGCGAGAACGACGGCGGGCGGCCCATCGTGTACGACTGCGAGGATGTCCAGCACGGGAAAACGACGCGCAAGACGGACGGACGCACCTGGAGCAGATCGTACACGTACAGCTCCCAAAACGTCTGGCGCCGCCTGTTGATCTCCGCGCTCTCCACGTTCCACCGCCCCGCATCCCGATCTGCGCGCAAAAACCAAAGCCGCGCCGTCAGTGCCCCGCGCCGCCTGCATGATATCAAAACACGACTGACGCAGTCCCATCTGGAAAGCGGATGCGGGTCAGCGCGCGTGCCCCGATGCAGATGCGAATGCGAGCGCGATCGCCACTCACGCTGATGCCCAACTTGACCGCCAATCCCATCAGGGCCCAGCGCGACCCGACGCCGCTGCCGTGTCGCTCGGAGAGGAAGAGGTAGAACGCCATCAAGTACTATCAACGCGAACAGATGCAGGGCCGGTCGTCAGCGCGGGGAAACATGGGGCATCGGCGGTCAACATGGAAAAAGACGGTGACGCACGAGGGTCTGCACGGCGTTGATGGTCGGCTCCTCGAAGATCGGGCTCTGGAAGAGCGCGGCGCGCGCGAGCTGGTGGTACTTCTCGGCCTCGATGTTGTACGCGGGGCGCTTGGTGTCCATGAGGCTCCCGATCGCGAGGACCATGAACATGAGCGCGAGCTGGTGCGAGAGCAGCGGGTCGTCGATCGGCGGCGCCGCGTTCGGGTTGTAGAACTGGAAGTAGACGTGCTCGTTGAACTGCTCGAGCGAGAGCGGGTTGTACCTGCGGCGGGTGAGTGCGCATGGAGAGGCGCGAGGAAAGGGACTTACATCCATGCTGGGGGAGACGGGCGCGGTCAGGCGGACGCGGAGAAGAGGGAAGAGACGGGCGCACCGGCGTGTTGAAAGTAGATCTGGCGCAGATCGGCGGCCTCGTCGGCGGGCGGGAGGTACCAGAACAGGCTGCGCAGTCGGTCGACGCGGCCGGCCTCGACCTCGGTGGTGGGGGAAATGTTGGGTGCTATGGGGAAGAAGCCGGCGAGTGTCAGCACCTCGGGCGGAAGCAGCTTGTTGAGTGCGGCAAGGCGGTCATCGCGTTCCTGCTCCTGTTGCCCCTCGTTCTAAGATAGCGACGGGCGTGAGGGGCGCGCATATATGGCATGCAAATCCACCAACCTGGAGAAAGTACTGCGCGGGAGATCAGCATGGGATTCGCAGCCGAGGGGCGGGGCTCGACTCACGAAAGAGCTGGTGGCCTGTCCAAAGAAGTTTGTGCGGCCGGTGTCGCTGATGGAGAGCGATCCGAAGGAGTCGACGACGTCACCGCCCTGCTCGTCCTGGCCGTTGAGGGAGAGGCCGTCGCGCTGGATGGGGGCCTTGATGCGGAGGAGGTCGTCGGCGAGGAGGGGGTGCGGGGCGTTGGTGTTCTGGGCATGGGAGGTGCGGAGGCCGTCCTCGAGCTCGCGGACGCGGTTAGAGAGCTCGAGGATCTTTTCGTGGAGGTCCTGGGTGGAGGCGAGGACGAAGCGGGTGGCGCTGTGGGAAGTGAGCCGGGGCGAGAGAAAAGAGCGGGCGGACGACTGACCGGTTGCCCTTGCCGGTGGTGAGTGATCCTGGCGGAGTGTTGTGGATGAGTGGCAGGCGGAGAGGGCGGGGTGGGACGTACCGTCGGGGCAGATGGCGGCACAGCCGCGCTTGACGCAGGAGCCGCAGGGGATGGCGCGGTCGCAGCGCAGCTTGAGGCTGGGCGGGGTCAGTCAGCGGAAGGGAGACGGGGGCGGGGTGCGCACCGACGGCACTCTGCGCAGGAGAGGCGGGTGGCGCCGCGCTTGCGTTTCTTGACCTCGGGGGCGGGAGGCTTTGCGAGCGGGTTGTCTTGGCCGTTGAAGGCGGCCTCGGGGGACGACATGGCGGGAGGAAAGATGAGGGCGGGAAGAGAGACGCGGCGGAATATATTCGAGACAGTGGATTCGATCGCTCAGTAGCAGTCTTACTAGGCAGCGTTAGGCAGCGGCCGGCATTCTCCTCTGATTATATGCGCTGATCGCCCCGCGTGGACGCTTTCTGTCCGACAGTGTCTGCGTTTCACGTCTGCACAGAGGCTGCGTATGTTGCAGTGGCAGCGTGGATGTGCACTGATGCGCAGACCACAGAGAAACAAACCCTTTTGTCGTGCGGGGCGTATGTTGTCAGCGGCTGCAATGCTGATGCGGGCTGCTTACGCCGGATATACTGCTCACCCTCGAGGGCCGCTGATGGCGTTGAGTCGCCGTCGACGCTCGCTGTGCTGCGCGGAAATCACGCGCAACGCCGCGCTCGACGTCGAGGACGGCCTGCACAGGCGCTGGTCACGCGCGCTCCCGCACGCCGCTGTCGTCGCTGCCATCAGATCACCGCCAGCCGTCAGCGACCGTCAGCTCGCTCGAGTCCGACACATCCCGCATCGCGACCCCACGACGTTGCACGACACGACGCGGGGAAGCACCCGTTGCGGTCGCGGATCACTCAGCGCGCTGCGGGATTGCAAAGCGTCGCTGCCGGATTAAATGGCGGCGCGGGACTCTGACCAAGCGTGCACGAGAGGCCTTTTCACCGGGCTCTTGCTTGCATGTGTATCGCCTCATCTTCCAACCTGTCTTCTGCCGCGGCTCCCCTCGTCGTCGCAGGCTGCAGCATGGTCTCCTCGCCAATCAACGCGGTCTTCACTGTTTGTTCCGGACAAACAACGCGCAATTATTTTCGATCGATCCAGCAGACGCCCGCCGCAGACTTTCTCGTCGACACCGACGACCCCACGGTGAGTCTCTGCTCGGTGCACAACACGATGATGAACGCTTTAGATGACGAGTCTGAACCGGCCCCGGCGTGGTTTCCGCGTCGCCGCCGCCCTTGACGACACCATCTTTAATACCATTCATGCATTTCTGACCTTGCTCTCACTCGTACATCGAACACGCTTGCTGACTCTTTTGTCACAGATCGACCGCGATGGCGCCAAAATATGACGAGGAGGACTGGTCAGACTCGGACGACGAGCTCGCAGACGTCGAGACCGCCGTCCAGCTCGGCGTCCCCGACGGGCCCCTCCCGCCCCCCGACGCCGCCGACGCCGCCGTCTCGCGCATCGGCGGGCTCCCTGTACGATACCTCCCCCCACACCCTCTGTACCGCGTCTTATTTAAATACATCCGTTGTCCTTTCTTTCGACGCCTGACAGGCCTTCCTGACCGCGCCCCCGCCGCTCGCCTCCGCGCGCTGCAAAAACTGCTCGCAGCCCATGGAGCTGCTCGTCCAGGTGTGGTGCCCGCTCGAGGGCAGCCCGCACGACCGCGCCTTGTACGTCTGGGGCTGCGCCCGCGGCGTGTGCCAGCGCCTCGAGGGCAGGTGCGTCCGTCCTGCCCGTCCTGCGTGCGTGTGAGAGTCTGATAGCTGCCCAGCGTGCGCGCGTGGCGTGGGCTAAGGTACAACGAGCGGTACGCCGCGAAGCTCAAGCTCAAGAAAGAGCGTCAGCAGGCGAGAGAGGCGGCGAAGGCGGCAGCAGCAAAAGAGGCCGCTGAGAGAAAGGCAAAGGCGAAGGCGAACCCGTTCAAGGTAGGCGTTTCTGCTTTCTTCACGTTCAGAGTTTGACGCGGCGCAGATGGGGGCCGCGAGCGCGCCGGACCCCTTCGGCCTGGGCGCACAGATCTTTGGTGCAGAGCAGCCAGATGCGGCGGCGACAGACGAGCGCGATCGCGATCGCGATGCGGCGTCTGATGCGGGGGACAGCGAAGGTGATGCAGACGACGACGACAGCGAAGCAGAAGACGACGACGACGACGACGACGACGAGGCCCTCGCGACCGCGCTGGCGTCCACAACGCTCGAGACGTCCGAATGGAAGGACGCGCCCGCGTACGCCGCGCTCTACCTCTCGACCGTCGCCGAGTACCTCCCGCCCGCGCCCAAGGCGAAGCTGCCCCCCGCGGAGGACGAGCACGGCGACGGCGACGACAAGGGCGGGAAGGCGAAGGACGGGTGGAACATGGAGGGGTACGAGCACTCGCTCGACGTCGACCACGTCTTCGAGCGGTTCGCGGCGCGCGTCGCGCACGAGGGCGCGCAGTGCATCCGGTGCGCCCGTCCCCATTCGCTCATGGCCGTTCTTGATTCTCACGGCGGGATAGATACGAGCGTGGCGGCGCCCCGCTCCCCTTCGCGCACGACGCGCTCTTCGACCGCCTCTTCCCCGCGCCCCCGCGCCCCAACCTCCCCGTGACAAGAGCGGACTCGCTCGTCGTGCCCCCCGCGAAGCGCGCCTACAACCCCTCGTCGGCGTCGGCGCCGGTCCCCGCGTGCGCGCACTGCGGCGGGCGGCGCGTGTTCGAGTGCCAGCTGATGCCGAACCTGATCAACGTCCTCCAGCGGCGCAGTAGCGACAGCGACGAGAAAGAGAATGGTAAGAAGGAGAAGGAGAAGGAGAAGGAGGGGAACGAGAAGAGGCAGACGGACGCGGAGCGGCGCGCGGAGGTCGAGCGCGTGCTCAAGGGCGGGGCTGGGGTCGAGGCGGGCGCGATGGAGTGGGGGACGTGTTTTGTGTTTTCGTGCGAGAACGACTGCGCGGGCGGGGGCGAGGCGGAGAAGAGCTGCTGGCGCGAGGAGGTCGTGCTCGTCCAGTGGGATACCTAAAATTGTGCCCTGTTACTACTGCTTTATTTGTATCCGTATCTGTATGTGTATTTCTATCACTGCTGGCTGTAATGGGTTTAGTAGCAAAGCAGGTGTCTTTCGCCCGTTCGTCTGGTGATTGACACCGCTTTCCAGCGGAATTTACGCTTGTTTCTAGGATATTTTCGTCGGTTCTTACCCCGCGAAATTCGCCCTTTCCGGCGCCCATAGTGATCTTAACATACGACGGTTACGCACCTCAGCAGCGTTTTCAACGTCCTTCACGGACTCGCCAGTCCCGAGACTAGTACTTATGCGTTGAAAAATCGTCCAAGGAGCATGTTGGAAACTTCCTCGTCTCCGTTGTTGACGAGGAGGAGGTTGTGCTCACCCAGTCGGACACCTGACCGTGTACGACAACATCTATCCATGTCTATTTCTCTACGACTGCGAGCTACGAAACATGTCCCTCGCAGCCACGTCTGCTGTGAAGTCGCACAGAACTACTTTCCAAAACAGAATTAGCTCATTCGCACAAGGAGGGCCTGCGGGCGATCCGGCCGCTCCGCGTCGATGCGGGAATGTTGCTTGAGAAACAGGAGGGAGGAAGACTATGAACATACGCAGTCTCGATATGTGTCCGGTGTGCAAACATCGAGACGACGATGCCACATCGCACGTCACGGCATTTCGAGGTTCGTCTCCAACGGCTTGACTAAAATGACCATAACCTCGTCAGTGTCTTCGCCATCAGAGTCGTCGTCCTCAACGTTGATCTTCAGCGGCGCACCCATGTTCCCCACGAGAGACGAAGGGCCCACGTTCGTATCCGAAGTCTCTGTCGCATGCACGGGGAGGTACACCTGGCGGAGTCGAAGGATGAAGCGGCAGACAACGATTGAGATGACACTAGATTGGATGGTGGATTAGCACAATTTGTTTCCTAATGCACACCGAAAACGCACTCAAAATCGATCGGCGCGAGGGCCTTTTGAAACTAAGCAGAGGTTAGATCTCAAGCGAAGATTGGTTTCCACGGGCATCCGTACCATAAACTCGCTCACTACGAGCCAGACCAAGAGGAAGCTTGCGTCGACATGAGTATGAGGCAATGAAACGTGAGATCCGGAGACCCCTTACCAATACATAAAGGAGCCTAGAACGACGGCCGCGCGTCAGACAGACGTTAGCACTCAAGCTTGATTTACTTACCATCGCGCAGAAGAAGCATGACAAGTCTGCGGCTCGTTTTCAGTTGTTGAAGGGATCGAGCAATCTGAAAAGTCCCCCTCCATGTAGCTAGTTGGACAAGAAGCTCTCCGAAGAATGTGAAAACCATGCCGATGTATACTATATAAAAGCATGGTCAAGGCGGGCTCAAGCAAGTGGAAGTAAACGTACGCCTAAACCACATGAGCTCGTCTACAGTTCAATGGAATGTGTCGCTCACATTATCATGCCCGACTTCACCTCCGCAAGTTTGATCGTTCCAACGCAGACGTGACCCGAGAAGGATGCCGCATATGAAAAGGCACTTGTCCCCGCGATATCTGCGTACTGAACATTCTGTTCAAGAAACTCGGCGGACTGGAAGCTGATGAAACTGACCAGCTGGCAGACAATATTTATTGTCATCGAGACAGCAACTACGCCTGACAGTAGCGTGCTGCGATTCAATACTGCGTATACACGCAAACAGCAGAATACTGAAGATTGGTCAGCTGTTGGCACTATCAGACTAGATATCGGCTTTTGACGTACACCCGAATTCAGAGAAAGTCATCATCGCTGTGATTGTCCTGACCACATACAACATAGCGCAGCTATCCGAGTTTCTAGTGATGCTCCTCGACTGAGAATGAAGAAGAAATTGCTCACATGTGGTCGTCCACATTCCCGAACGATAAGACGCACCCAAATACGGCGCTAACGATAGTTCCATAACGTAGTAACATGAAAGTAGCTGCGGTTCCCGAGAAATCCCGTTGCCAGATGCACTGAACCTCGTCTTTGAATGTCAGGACATAATCGTAGAATAATAGTGCTAGTTGTTTGATTAAGTGGTAGTAGACACGGCTGCAGTCCATGCAAGCGTTCGACTCACTAGATCCGATGACAACAATCGCTTCCGCATCCACGAATGTTGCTGGGGCCATGCTTGCAGCTATGAAGCTTGTGAGATTTCACAAAGACACCCTATTTAAGCCAGGCCCTTCCCGCTTCATCATGATAAACCATCCAGTTTGATAACTGAGTATCACTGTAATAAGATCTGAGCCTTCTGCTAGTGTTGGTGGTCGCTTCATAACACTACAGTTCCCACATAATCCGACCGTAGGTAGGACCATGGATTGAACCTAGAGTAGACTGAATGGCCGATTTCCACGAGCTTGAAATGTATGGTCGGATAATCTCAATAAACTACGTACTGCAGCATCCTAGTACGGCTACAGGGGTCCATAGGCTTTAGTAGTTCGCTGTAATTTCGCTTCAAGATTCAACAAACATCAGCGAAATAAACTGGTAACACGATACAGCTCGACTTACGCCTCTGGTATTGACAGGAGGGATAAGATCGAGGTAACTGGCGCAGATATGTTAGTGCAGCGTCGGAAGTACGACGATCCTGTGCTGCTCACGGTGTAACGGTCGGTTTATGAGCTTGGGCACGACCGATTGCAGTCAGAGCATGATGCCGGTTTTTGTACGGTACTGAGGACCGATACTTACAGCATACGAGGAAAAGTCTAAGCGGCATGCTGGGAATTTCCTAGTCGTCGTTGCTGACCGTAATGGAAAAGAGAAGATAGTTGTTAGCGTTTCGTATAGAGATTTCTCGGGACGTGAATAACGTACCAACGGACGCATGCCGTTCGCGAGGTCGTGCTCGTCCAAAGGACACTGGACACTGTGCTACGACCAGTGTTTCATCTGTACAGTAATTGACGCCTCCTTGAGCCACCCCCCATTCCTTGATCCACCCACGTCTTGAGCTCTCCCCGTGTCCCTAAAATTTTTGATAAAATTCGTGAACATGAGTTGAATACATATCAAGCCATATATAAAATACTGAGCGATTGCATTCCATTTTGGCGAAACAAAAAATCCGCGAAGGCTCATTTCTGGTACTTCCAAATTCACTGGCTAGCTTCTTTGATTTTTCACCCGTGCTGTAGCCATCCCAAGTGGCCTTAAATTCACTATAATGCATAAATATCATACAGAAGTGTAATACAACAAAATTTGAGTTGAAAAATGCTGTAATACTTGCAGGAGGCGAGTCTCAACGCTGTGAAGCCTGCAGCCGCGGTGGCTCAGCGCGGGGATTTTGGGCGCTAAGACGGTGATTTCTGCCTAATATGGCAGGTGGCTCAAGGATTGTCCAACGCGCGTTTGGAGCTCTGGCTTCATTTTGCTTGTCGATTCGTATGACCTTGCATTTTCCACACAGAAATATTCAAGCATATAATACAGAGCAATTTTGATATTTTGGTGCATTTTTTGTGGCAGAAAGTGCGATTGAGGTCGTGTCATACGCCGCCCAAATTTGGGTGGCTCAACGAGCGGTCAATTACTGTATTTCTCTAGCTGCGATACTGTATTCCTCGCTGCTGCTGCAGACGGATAGCACGTTTGCGAGAAAAAGACTGGGCTCGAGTAGGGCTCGAGCGTTCGTGACCCCGCTGAGCGCACTGGCGTCTTTCTAGACGCCCGTGAGTGTGCTGCCCAACGCACGGCCTGCGCCCGACCGACTTGCAACCAACACCTCCCCGCTCCTGCTCATTGCTCCCGCCGTCGTGCTCGCTGCTCTCGTCGCTGTCTGCGACACCACCTCCATCCGTCTCTGAACTATCAAATACGTCGTTTGCACAGGGGTCGATGTCACTCAGCGCACACCATGCTCGCCGCCCCCACCATTTCCGTGCCTGAGGCCCCCGCCCCCGTCCGTGCCCCCGCCTCCGCCCCCGCAAGTTCAGCGCAGGAGCTCGCTGCGCCGCCGCGCTTCCCACACACGCGTGCGCAGCTGACTGCGATTGCTCGCCAGCACCGCCCGCTCGACCACTACGATGAGGACGACGACGACGCGGGGCGCATCAGTGCCGCGTTCGTCACGCGCGTCGCGGCGCTGCTCGATGCCGAGCACGAAGAGGAGCTGAAGGTGCTGCTGAAGGATACGTTCGGCCCTGCGATTGATGATGAGGAGGTGTGTCCGCTTTGCGCTTTTCGTTGTGCTGGCGACCGGTGTGAATGAGACGAACACTGACACTGTTAACGACGACGACGACAGCTCTCGCAGCACGTCCTCGACCTCATGCACCGCCATCGCGACGACGCCGAGGGCGTGCCGTTTCTCTTCCTCACCCCCACCCGCCGCCCCATTTCCCGCCCGTCCTCCCGGGCATCGACCCACTCCGCGCGCCTCATGGCCCGCCCCGACACGCCCAACTCCGCACCCTCGTCGCCTCTCGCCCTTGTCTTCCGCCGCCCGCATACCCCGCTCGTCTCGCCTCTTGCCGCCGCGCACCAGGGCAACTCTTACATGTCCCCGCACAGCTCACCCCGCGCCCCCTCGCCCACGCTCCCGCAGTTTGGGCCGCAGCACACGACGAGCCTCCCCGCGTCGCCCCTCGCAAGCCCGCGCCTCCTTAACGCGAAGGCGCATGAGTTCCGCCCCGTCCCGCGCCCGCTCTCCGCCGCGTCGTCCCACCCCGGCGCGCTCTCTGCGCTCCGCGGCGACACGCCCAGTCCCGACCTCTGGGCCGCCCCGCGCCCGACCTCCAAGCTCGCGATCGCCGCGCCGCTCACGCCCGAGAGCGCGAGTGCCATGCTGCCCCGCGCGTCGACGCCCAGCTCGCTCCGCCTGGCATTGAGGCCCGGTGATAAAGATGACGACGAGGACGACCCGTTCGACCCATTTGCGCCCAGACCCATCCCGCGCGAGTTCCACCCGGCGGACCCATGGGGAAGTGTGCCGCCCGAGGTCGATGACCAGTACGGCTACGAGTACTACGGCGAGTACGGCGCGACGTATGGGCCGCCGCCTGACGACCCGGACGCGAACCCGCTGCTCACAGACGGGATGACGCCGCTCGATGTGCTGAGTAGCATCTTTGGCTCCGCGCTCGCACCGAGCGAACTAGAGGAGGCGCTGAACAGCAACGCGTATGATTTCGAGCGTGCGATGTCGTGGCTCGTCGACCGTCAGATCGCGACGGCGCATGCGGCCGCGATGGCGCCGCCGCCAACGATGAAGGTGCAGCCAGTCGGGAATCGGGTGAGCGTGGTTTCGAGGGATGGGTTCGCGAGGGGTGGACGGGGAGGGTTTGTCGGCCGCGGACAGAAGTTCATGGGGAGGCCGGTGCCGGGTGGGAATAGAGTGTGTCGATACTTTTTGGCAGGCGAATGCCTGCGTGCAGATTGTCGCTTCAGGTTAGTGTGGTCTACCTGCTGTCTTCCGCGCTAACGCTTTCTGTGCAGTCACGACTTAGAACGCGCTCTGTGCCGCTTCTGGCTGCGCGGTACATGTGCCAAAGGCGAGAACTGCGAGTTCCTGCACCATCTGCCGAAAGATGTCGATGTGTCTGCGTTGACGCAAGCCATGGCGCGCAATAGTATGAACACGGCCAACGTCGACCACGACTCGTCCGGCATCCCGGACGAGTTCCCTGCGCTGAACCAGACCATGATCCAGGCTAAAAACAGACGTGGCGGCTTCGCTCGCGGGCGCGCAGAGGGCGCCGTGCACGACCCGAGCCGCACACGCTTCGCATCTGCGGTGAAGCGTGCCCCGCCTACCGCACCATCGACCTTAGGCCCGTCCGCCAAGGACGCCGCCGCCCGCAGCCCCGACACTACAGCTCACAGTACGACCGTCGTCGCCCCGCGTCCGAGCCCGCGTATCAAACTGCGCCCGCCGACGCTACTGCCGACGCTGCCAACGGGCGAGGCGGTGAACAAGCTCTACACGGCGTACCGCGCCCGCGCGCACGAGCTGGGCTCGGCGCGGAACGCGTGCCTCGCGCGCGCGGCGGAGGCGTGGAAGCGCGGCGACGGCGGCGCGGCGAAGCGCTTCAGCCGCGAGGGGCACGACCTCAACGCGCGCATGAGCGCGGAGATGGTGCAGGCCGCGGGGCGGCTCGTGAGGGAGCGCGCGAAGATGGCGGAGCAGGCGGTGAGGACGCGGGATGCGGGGTGGTCGGACGATGTGGGTGATCGCGCGGCGCGGGGAAGTGTGGTGGGCGCGGGGCTGGGGGTGTGTTTGGGGATTGCGAGCTTGGTGGTGGGGGAGAACAAGAAGGCAACGCCGGAGGAGCGGACGGAGGTGATGTTGGATCTACATGGGCTGCATGCGACGGAGGCGACGGAGGTTGTGGAGGAGTTCTTGCTCGCAGTAAGTTGTGGTGCGGGTGTTCGCTGCGTCTCTAATGCTGATCGATTTCTGCCGATAGCTCGAGCGGGAACATTTCTATGGCTTGGGTACGTCGTCGTCGTCATCATCCGAGTTTTCTATCTCACATATCGCCAACAGCGTACCTTATCGTCGGCGAAGAAAAACACACGGGAACGCAGGATCCCGCGCGCGGTGCGTCGCGTGCTCGTCTCGCGGCTGGCGTCCGCGAGTGGTTGCACCTCTGGGGATACCCCTGGAGCGAGCGTGACGGTATCATCTGCGTCGACCCGCTCACCCACGCATAACACCCTCATTAGAAGGTACTGCTACAGTGCTGACCCGACTATACTGCTCGATGGTCCGTGCTCCGATACCGATACATTCCACTTCACTCGCCTCATGAAAACACGCACGTAAAAAGGAAATATCAGGGATTATGCAACAAGAAAAAATCAACATATGAACAAGAACAAGACAAAGAATATGTATGTACGAATAAGTAAATATGAACCCATGTAGAGACTAAGAACCGAGATATCGATGTACGTTATGGTATGGTAGAATTGATTGTGGTATCCTCACTCACCGTATTTTGCTGTTGCGGGCTCCGGGTGGACGATTGCTGGTTTTTGCTGATTTCAGGTGCTTAGGTTCATTGGTGTTCGGTTGGGTTGACGTGTGTTATGCTGCGAAGGTGCTTCGTAGGGTCTGGTGATGATCGATGATCGAGGTGCGTATGTGGCGTTATTTCCTGCACGTGAATTTGCTGATGCTTGGACGGTACCAGTGTCACGCATATGCCACCTTGAAAAGTGCCGGTCTCCTATCTTATGAAATCCTGCGATTAAGTGACGGCTGAGAAGATGGTTCGCGTCACTGCTGGGGCGTGATAGTAATATGCTTTCGGCATGACAGACACCCTCGAGCTCGAGGTTTCGCTGCATTCCTCTGCAGCTTGGAAGTGCCGACGCTGTTGATGACATGCCAGAGCACAGTTTCACGATCTGGGTTCTCTCACGGACGGGATATCGTACGTAATATTATATCAATACTCCTTTTTGCAAAAGTTGACGACCGCTGAATCTGAGGCCTGGAGGGACCATCTTCGATGAGTCTTTCTAATCTTTTCGATCGCGGTGGTTGAGACCAGTGGTATTTCCTTGTCGGATGAGAACTTACCTGTGGGTGCGTTGTCACAGATCTTTGTTCTCGCTGAAAACTACCTCCGTGATCATTGCTATTAGAGCCGCCTTTGATGAATAAACCGACCGTTCGTCAACATCTGGTGTGCGGGACGTTGATGCCATCCCGTGGGTCTTGCGTTTCACATACTCGTGGTATAACTGTGCCCAACGGCTCGGTCATGGTCTCGTTTCAAGGTCTCAGTGAAGTCTTTTGGCGGAGGCCGTCTTACGTCGTGATAGGCAGCATAGAGGGGCCCTATGCAGTCACCTCTTATGCAAGATTAGAGACGGAGTAAGTGTTGGAATTTTGAGATGACCGAAGGGCAGATTTACAGCGAAAATAACAATATTGGACACACCGGGAGTCGAACACCGGGTCTCGTGTACATACTACGTGTGCTCTGACCATCTGCACCATATGCCCGATATTTTATGTTCAACACACTACCTCAGTCAGTAATATCTGGAGAGACTCGACAGAAATTACATGACTGAACCATCCAGGGCTTCCAACTGGCCCCAGCCA